>DWLR01003843.1:0-12915 GCA_018246295.1 Papilio alexanor hazarajatica
ATATATATATATATATATATATACATATATATTAATTTCATAAAATATATCAGTTATCTGGTTTCGAAAGCACAAGTTCTGCTAAGCTTGGGATCAGATAGCCGTGTGTGAATAATGTCCTGGAATGTTATTATTATTCTACCTATTATTTATCTATTTTTTTTATTATTAAAAATGTTATTACACAGTCAGAGACTTTTCAAAACGTTTTAAAACGTATTAACTTAGTCGTGAGCTAGAAGACTTTAGTTTACTTTCCCCTTTAAAAGGCTTCGATTTGAAATGCCGTGGACACTTGTAAAATCCAATAACTATAAAACGTTGTAGAGAAAGAAAGCTTGTATGGAAGATTTAATCACTTCACCTATCCTTAAATTTCTTGCTGGTTTCCTATTCGATATGTGTACAGTCGGAGGAAAAAGTTAAATGTGACTCAATACTTATTATTCAATTGATAATTTTTTAATCACGATCTTCAAACCTCCAATACGATCCAATTTTGAAACAAACACTTTCATGCTCAAAAAGTCAAAATAGCAATAAATGCCCCGGCATGACTTTTAAGATTAAAATAGTACGAGATTAATTTGAAAATTTTAATGATAAAAGGAATGACCTTATTTTTCGCATTATATTTATAAAGGCAGTAAGAATATTAAAATATATGGCTTAGCAAGTTGTAAAAGTTAAGCTGCCCCCGTAACTTGTGGAAGAACAAATGGTTCTTTAGTTTTAGAATGTGTCTCCTTTCGATACTAGGTCTGGAACGAATCAAGTCATCTATCGTCATTATCACAGCCATATAGTCGTCCAACAGTGTACAAACTGGAGGTTTAGATGATTGGCCACGTGCCCTCATCCAGTGTAAAATGTCAAGTCATTAAAGGTAATAAATTCAATATCATAATTTGTATAACAAAATTTATTTAATGTTTAAAGAAATTTCAATATCCCCGCCATGCATAATAATATAATACACAACAATGAAATGACTAAATTAAATTGTAAAATAAGTCATACCAACTTTCGTTCGCGACTGTACGGTTTACATTTTAGTAAACGGTGTCTAATGCAAGTTTTACGACATCTCGCTATACACTTTTGTTTTTACGTCTTGTCCGTCTGTCCGTCTCGCCTTAACTGAAACGCAGTAAACTTTATGCCTTCGCTTTTTATTACTAACTTCGTGGCGTATTAACGATTCCTTTCAAGCCGTAAAAGGTTTTCGTCTCAAGAGCACGGTGCAGGATGAAATTTAAATTGGATTATAACCGTTGTTGCTGAGCGCTCGGAATCAATTAAAACAATCCCCGATTAAGTTATAAAATGTATCCGATACTTATTATTTTTATTATAATGAGTTGTATTTTTAGTTTTATAATTTAACGCCTTGAATTAAAATGATCCCAATATCTTATATAATATAGCTTTAATATTTTATATTAAATTTATATAATTTAATATCTTATATAACTTATCTCTTATATTTTTGTATTACTTTCAGATTTAATTGTGTGAATTTTTGATTATATTATTTACAATTGTTTCATTGTTAGGAAACACGAACGATCAACGTGTACGAAACCAATGGGCTGTTACGAGAATATGAATTATTACTTATTTTATTTATACTAACTGTGATCGTTATTGATTCAACACCTACAAAGATATTGTGACTAAAAAATCTGAATGGTAACTATTCTAAAGATTTGAAGGTACAGCAATTTTGATTGATAAAAACTTTTCTCGTCTGTAGTAACAAAACAAATGTCGAAGGTCAATTACTATTTCCTGATCGAGATTGTAAACGCAAAAACTTATTTACATAGTGTTTTTACGTGACTTGTCGCGACGATTGAAAGAAAAAGTGCTATTCTCGTTCGTGATTTTTGTATTTTTTTTTAGTAAGTTTAAAGGAAAACGTCATATTGAATAAAATTAATTTTACGGATTAGATCGTTATCAATTTAAATTATATTTACATTATCAATGAAGATTTTCCAAAGCAATTATTACTCTATTCCTATGTTTCTTGCATGTGTAGGTAACAAAAATTGTTAGTGATGTTCTGGTGATATATATAAACCCATGCTTATTTCTCAATCATGAAGTTAATTTCTTCTCAATCAAGAAATTATTAGGAAATAAAAAAGCATAAACTCTTTCAAAATATAACAACATACGACTAAGTCAATAGAAGTATAGACTTAAAGTTATTGGTCTTTAAATAATTGAACCATTTTAACAACATTTAAACACAAAAATAACTAAGGTTTCTTGAAAAATCTTAAAAGAATACACGATATTGACAAACATTTTGATAAAGCATTGAATTGGTGGTAATCTCTTACCACCGTAGCCGTTGTAGCCGTTGAAATCACAGGACCGATTTGCACTACGTAAATTACTAACTGTTATTAAGTTACTAATAACCTTAATTTTATGAGCTATTTGTTGCTAACAATGCTAGTTACACGTATAAATGCATATAATAATAATACTTATTCTACATATGTGATTAATTATCTAGGTTTCTTTCTAACTTTCTAGACTTACCTCCAAGGAAATACCACCCACCGATAAGCCCGATGACGTTTTAACAGCGAGCTTATATGCAAGTAAAAAGTTAACCAAGGGGGTTATTTTCTAAATATGACGTTTCCAGTTGTTCACCCACATAGGACCACGCCGTCAACCGCGCAGACTACTTATAAATATTAAGTGTAATAAAACAGAACGAACGAGTATCGAGTATTTAGAAGTATTGCCCTCGAATACTATTATAAATTTTAAGATTGCTTAAATTATATAAAAAGCTTATATGACAACGTGCGTGTGCATGCAAAGCGTATTACAATAATGTTGAAAAAATATACTTTGTATTTAGAAGTATTCAGTTAAACCTCGTGTGTAAACCTGTTCATATTGTGGACGTATAACTGGACACGTCAAAGTTAGAAAATAGCCCCTCAAAGCATTTGCGAAGTAGGTCCCATGTAATTTTTCACGTTAAAACCAACCACTCACACTAACAACTTTATACATACATACAATTTACCCAGTCCATTATATAATACCCAATGCGTAATTTTTGAAATAACTCCAGTAATCTTTAATAAAACGAAGAGGAAAATTAATTGCTATTAATTTAATAAGAACATTCGCACACGATAAATATAAAACATGTTTACCAAAACATTACTGAATTATTTAAGATAAATAAATATTAAATTGTTTCTATCCTAGAAATAATATCATTGGATAAACACATTACGTTAATGTAAAAGGTAATCATGCTTCCTTTGTAAGAAATTTGAAAATGTTAGTAAATAGTTGTCCACTAATGTTGGGACGATAAGATTAGATTCCTTGGTTTTCTTTCTTTTATATTGTAACCAATTTTGGTCCACGTGTCATTGTATTCATGGAGCCCTATTTCTTAATAATTTTACGTAAAAATTGAAAGACATAATGCATAAATATCATAACATGTTACTACTATTGAAGTTTGCAAAACATATCCTATAACTAATATAGTATATAACTATTATAGTATCATCTCCGTTAAATCAAAATACCCGGTGACTATCAGTTGTATTTTTAAATATTTTTGTTTTTACAGGAAAACTACTAGATTTAAAATAAGCGCTGTATCATTACAACGGTTGTTTATTAGCACCCACCTTACATTTTGTTAACGATACATATCAATAGCATCACTAAAATGTGCTTTGAAAGTGCACCTGACTCGTCCCGGCGCGTGCCTTTTTATAGACAACCTTCTTTTAATTAAGGCGATCAAGTATACACGACTATTTCTCCTTTTCACTGCGTTTTATTTTTTTCTGACACAATATCTCTATTAATAGACATTTGTTTGGTTAGTTAATTTATATAAATGATATGAAATGAAATACAAGATAATATTGACTATATATAAATTAACTATATTAAGAAAATAACAGCTTTAAAATAAAGTTGCATGATTTGACCCAAACATACGAACTTTGCAAGTTTGTATGTTGGCATGTTAAAAGCTTAAAAACAGTTTCAATTGAGTTGATTGAATTTGTATTTTTATTTAATTTATGAAACAAAAGCAACCTACGAATATATCAGTTGAATATATTTAAGATCAATGATTTATTAGGCACCACATTAATATTAAATTTCACTACTTTTTTAATAATTGTAGTTCCAAGTATATTAAACTTCCATTGTTATACCATCTGTCGTTAAACAGATGCAACTTTAATTTTTGGTGCGCCATCTGGCGTCAAATAGAAAACTCTTGTGATCTCTTGGAAATTTGCTTTAAGCGTTCTTTACAACCATAGATGACACTATCAAGAAGTAAATAAAAATTACTAAACAAAAAACTAACCATTAAACAAAAACGATATCCATAGACAAAATATCGATCAATATCAAATATTAAAGAAGATATACACACATATTGTGATAGTTGAAATGGAATCATATTTTCTTTTTATGTCAAAGAAAGAAAAACAATATTTAGACAAAAATAATATACAAGTGTCGTAAAGATTTTTATTTATTTTTATTTGCTTAAATTGTGAACTTTGGTTGTTAATTTTTAATTGTAATGCAATTTTTTTTAAATCACAACTGCTATTGGCATCTTATTTGACGTTAAAAAGAAGAAGCTGCGGTGTCCGAGTGGTTAAGGAGATGGACTTGAAATCCATTGGGTTCTACCCGCACAGGTTCGAATCCTGTCCGCAGCGACCTAATTTTTTAAGTTATTAGATCCCCATGGAACTTCGATTTGTAAATGCAAGAAAATCGATCGCTTATTGTTTGTTTTCTAACTGTGAAAAGTATTGTTTGTTTATTTTTATATTATTTTAATTTAGAAAAGATTTTAAAAGTTATAAGCCAACCTAAGCTCAGTTAAAGTGTACTAAGTAAACCGATATGTTATGTTATTATGTTTAAAATGTTTTTAGCGATTAAAACAAATTCATGTCATGGTCAATTTATATGTATTTTAACGGACTTTTCACTTTTATTCGGAATAATTTTTAATAAAAATAATGGATTACAAGTACTATATTTCTCACTATTAATTAAAAAATAGCTTTTACAAAAAACTCCTTCGAGCCGGATTTGAACCAGCGACCTATGGATTTCAATTACAGCCACTACAGTCCACCGCTCTACCAACTGAGCTATCGAAGGTTGTGATTTTCTGGTGAATTTATATATGTTGTTCTTGAATCAAAGTATCATATTTCAATCATATTCAAGACCATAAACCATAGTAGTTAACCATAGTAACCATGATTCAAGAATCTACAAATGCATTTAATTATAATACATATAATTAAATTCATTTAATTACATACATTAAATTAAACATTACATTTAATTATAAGTGATTAAATGTATTTTTCTATTCGTTTTATGGAGAACAAAATCAAATTAAATTGTATTCTTATATAAATAAACATTGATTTATTTCATAACTTACTTATTATTTTTAGTCATACTCCTATGATCATCGTGCAATAAAGAAATTAATTTATGATTTTCGCTTTAATTTTACACATCACTCAAAAAATTCGGATGTTACAATCTTACACATTTCACGTTACATAGAATTTTAATCACAAAATAAACTAGAAGTAAGTAAACGTTTCCAAAGAAACTTGTTTTATTTTTGTATTGTTGAATTTTTATTCACACATAAGTAGGTGTAAGATGTTCTCAATTCTGTGAATTTATTTATTTCCTTTCATAGCTGTTGTTCTACAACTAGGACCGTAGTACCGAGGCAATAGCAGATTACACTCGACCGGAGAAATATCACGCCCTTACAGATTTCCAGTGAGAAGTACTAGTTTATACTTTTGTTTCCTTGGCGATTCGACGCAGGCGGTATCCCCTATTTCTCTCTTTTTCACTGAAGCTAGCAACCAAAAAATTACAGGAGTCTAAAGTCTTAACGAAATCGAACTGAAGTTTGAGGTATTTGAAACATATTTAACGATGACTAGTGGCGGATCTAGGATTGTATTTTGGGCGAGGCTTGAGTTCATTTCTTTGGGGCTTGACTCATATGAAGGTAAATTTTAACAAGTTTAGAACTAAATACCACACAACATTTCAATATATTTAAACCAAAACAAGGTGCTAGCCGAAAAATGTAGAATAATCAGTATCAAATACACCATAAAATATGTTAAAAAAGAACTCTATATCCGTCATTAACGAAGACCAAAACCCAATGACAATCATTGTAAAATGAACTAATATGTATGCATATAAATATTCGTCTCTCATGGAATGTTTACACTGAGTGTAGAACAAGAATATTTTATGATTTTCTCTTCGATCTATTTGCAGCAGTCGGCGTAGAGCCTAGCGACAGCCGGGGCGCTGACCGGATATGCAAACACAACCGACGAAAATACATTTACTACTGCTACAAAGAGTATTAAGAAGAATTTAAATTTTCATTAGTCTGTTATTATTTACATAGTTGTTTTTGTACAAACAGCTAATATCCCCTGTGCTATTACGGAGGCCATTCATCATCACGCTCCCAACAATCTCTTTTTTATCTTGCAGAATGCTGACAGGCAATACATAATTAAACTTAATCGCTTCTGTTGATGATGTTGGTTTTCGAACATTAATCTTACCATCCAATACTCTTTCCTCATTTCTTACTTCCTCCAATTTGCTAAATAAATTCATGTAGAAATTTTTACTTGTTGCGGATATTTATGGGTAACAGTTTCAGTGGGCGGCCCGACTTTTCTACTGCTGTACTAGGGTACAGCGAGAGGAAAAGTCGCTCTAGGCGCCAGGCAAGGGGCGCCAAAATGTCTTGGAAGTGGTGCAGGGCTATCCAGAAAGGCGTTGAGCGGTTTGTCCTTAACTTCATGTTATATACCGGTTGTTCAAATTGACAACTTCTTTCATGAAAAATAACCCTACATGTATTTTTTAATGTGCATTATTATCCGTATCCGCTAGTCGACTGTTGTAGTGAATTATCTCTTAACACAAAATTAAGCTTAAATGAAATGGCTAAGAAGAATGTTAGTAGACATTTTTGTTCAAGAAGTTCGGGTAAAATTTACATGAAATTATAAATAAATCTGAACATTAATTCCATAATGTAAAATTGATCCATAAAAATAAGTGCTGCTATTGCTAAAAGTATTACGGATACTTAAAGGTCATATCTTTCGTAACAAAGATTCGCTGCCCGTTTACGTAATGTATCGAATCGTTAAAAGTTTTCAAGTTATCTTTTTTTTATCTTGCGACCCAACTTCCAATACACAACTTTGGCAGATTGACGTCATCAGCTCTACAGCACAGCCTCTGTGGCCTGTGCTATTGTCAAACACATATTTAATTACCAACGTGTGCAGTGCGGCACGCGCGAATATCTTTTTAGAAACAACTTACCCATCTCACTAAAGTTGGGCAATTTACGTCTCTAACACGAAAAGTTTAAGTGCTGAATTTGTGTAAACGTAAGTTTATGGTTACGTCATTTATCAAGGCTTGATGTGGAATGAATTTCGGGCGATCCTGCGTCGCATAGCGCATGCGCAAAGTTCATTCCGCGAGCGTGTGTTCGGTCAAACAAAGTAAGGCGGCGCGCCGACTAGCGCGCTCGCCTGCCGTCAGGTTCGAGCTTTGCGTCTCACCAAATAACAGATATTAATGAAAAATATGATATACACAGGAGTGCTGACTAAAATTGTGTGAGAGAACGACATGTCAATTTGTTTGTGTCTTTTATTTTGTGTATGTGATAACGCAACTGTCGTGTCTTCCTTTGTAAGATTCGCGATCGCATGCTTGAGGTGCACCGATTGTTTTGATGAGGTAAGTACCTAATAAGTTTAAGGCCGCAACTCGTCCCTGTATGGTGACGAACTAGCAACACGCTATGAGGTCTCATGTGGCAAATTAGTTCGCGTGACACATCTTAACGTCGGCAAATCATTGCGTTGTTTTCATGGCCTTACATTTTATTACGATCATATAGGTGCAGTTTTTTATTGTATAATCGACAAAAGAATGAATTAAATTTACAAAAAAAAATGAACCAAATTATTTACGTAACACTTCCAAAAAGATCATTTCATTTTCTATAGTAAGTTGTAGTATGATATAACCAACATCATAATCTTAATATTATGATGTTGGTTCAGGTTCATTACAAATAAATGTCTCATCACAGCATAGGTATACTAGAACGGCTAGACCAATCTTAATGCAAATTTGTATATTGTAAGAACACGCGATTACGCAAATGGTAAACCATATAAAATATCTTTCTGTTTGTCTGTCATTATATCCTAATATATTCCTCAATCCCAATACACCTCTATATTGTATATCGACTTTATGTAAATTAAATTAAAGGAATAACTGCTTGTGACTACTGCTGATTACTGCCTTCATAATAAACAAATATCTTGTTCTGTACCAAAATACTGTACCTGTCAGTTTATACAAGTTCTTGATTGTTTTAAATACTTACGATTAACAATAGATTGTTCATTAATCGGTGGTTTGTATATAAATTTAGTATGTATTAAATTGAGATCTGTATTGTACAAGTTTTGTCATATTGGACATCTTATGAACAGAGATTGCTCTGCGCTAATACTGTAATATGCTTTACGAATTAAATTCTTTTACATGTCTATGTGAATATGTATATATGGACGTACAAATTCATCATAGATATATAACAAATTTTATTTATAAAACAGCTAATCGATAAACATACTAAAGAAATGTAAAATCATACCTGTGAACTAAACAGCATGTTATTTGTTAGCCACAAATCAGTACATAAATTGCGAAATTAAAACAAAACACTTCATACGCACTTTAAGGTAAATGCTCTCAAGCAATTGAGGGGGCCCAGTGCCTCAAATAATTTTGGAGGACAAACGCGAAAATACCACGATTTTTTAATGAGATATTTACTGAGAACAATTTCCTAATAGGGCAACATTTAAAAGTAAATTGAAAGAATAATTAAGACACATTCTTTGACAAGAACTTGTAATAGTATTGTGTTTATGTATGTATATGTGTCCATATTGTATGTGTATATATTGTATATACTGTATGACGTATATATAAACAGCGTATTCCACAAGTCTCCATGAAAAAGAAAATATTTATTAAGCCGTAAAAAGTGGCAACCCTAATAACCTGACCCGTCAATGCAACTGAATATTGATAGATTAATTTTTTTAAATATGTAGTTTAATAATATTTAAAAAGACATGCAATTTAAATAGAAGTAAATCAAACCGCTTTACTGGAGGAGAAAATTATAAAATAAATTTTCATCAACATTACATTTTACAACTTTTGTGTCGTGTTTTTATTCCAATTCGCCATAAATTGGTATTCCAATTTATCATAAATTGGGAAATATTAGCATGCACCCTAACTCGAAATATTATGAAATGTAAAATATTATAATTATGCTAATAACTGAAAAAAATATTCTATTCGTTCTTTTATCACCGACGGTCGTTGAAGGAATGGTACTTCTTCCAGTAAAATGTAAAACTCAATAATTTAACTTTTAACATGTTTATAATAATTAGCTATAACTATTAGGTTCTTACATATGAAATTAGCGTTTTGTCGTACTGACCACTTTGATCTGAAATATGTCCTCTTTGGTTAAGAATTCCAAATTCAAATTTATAAATTCATTTAGCTGGTACATTTGAGTTTTGAAAACAGTCATTCATTTGTTTTTTCCTTATTATTTTTTTCTTTGACGTCGCTTATTACCGTACAATCGCAAACATGAAATATCGGTATATTTACGAGTACGAGTTCTACCGTGTCACCAGTGCTGCATAAACAGCTCGAAGGAATAATGATGTGTACGGCGCTGGTGTCGCAAAAGAAAGTACGTTTTTGGTTTCAACGTTTTCGTTCTGGAAATTTTGACCTTCAGAACTAACCACGTGGACGGCCGGAGACCAAATTGGAAAATGAAGAATTGGAGGCTATTGTGGGAGCGGATCCATCACAATGCATTTCAGAGATAGCTGCACGCTTCGGGGTAAGTGATAAAACTGTGTTAATCCACTTGAAGCAAATCAGGAACGTAAAAAACTTGAACGATGGGTACCTCATAAATTGAGTGAATCGAAATTGCAAACACGCGTCAACTGCTGTGTTACTTTGCTCAACCGACAAAATAATGAAGGGATTTTAAATCGAATCATTACTTGTGATGAAAAATAGATACTGTACGATAATTGGAAGCACTCGTCGCAATGGTTGAACCCTGGAGACTCAGTGTTAAACGAAAATTGACTCAGAAAAAGTTACTTGTGAGTGTTTTGTGGACTAGCGCCGGTGTCGTTCACTACAGCTTTCTAAAATCTGGCCAAACGATTACGGCAGATATCTATTGTCAGGAACTGCAAACCATGAAGGAAGAACTAGCTGCTAAACAACCGAGATTGGTCAATCGCTCTAGGCCACTGCTGCTTCACGACAACGCAAGATCAAACACTGCACAACAAACAACCACTAAGTTAGATGAGCTACAATTGGAATGTCTGCGACATCCAATTGTAGCTCATCTAACTTAGTGCATACATTTCATATGTTCCTTATATGAAATTGGCGTTTTGTACGGGACTAATATTTTAATGAAAGAATGATTTACATAAATTTAATTTAAAATTCCCCTTCACATTTATACTTTTTACTTTCTTTGTTATATTACCGTTATAATTAAAAATTACAGTATACCGACGAGAAATGAAAAAAATAAGTATAGCTAAAGTCTATACTTTGATAGACAGTATATAAAGCGTAGAAGCTATCTTCTACGCTTTATATACTGATTTAAGAATACATAAGTTCAAAAACTTTTCCATCCAGTACTCTCCTCTAGCTACCGTACGTACTCTAATCTTTCTTAATAAAATCTGATCATTATAGCGGGAATTTATGGCCGGCGTTGCCATAGAACTAGAGAAATCATTTCCAACCATTCCAACATTCCAAGCGCAATGTAAACATCATCTGAGATTTTATTTTCGCTAATTAAGATAAGTATAAATATGTTAAACATTTATACACGTCATAAACAGAAACCTTCAAATCCTTTATTGTTTGAATAACATGCTCCTGGCCGTTATAGCTCTTCAAAATGAAGTCTTCCTTCACAATAGAAATATCGAACTTGCCATCCGCACCCGTCGTAATTAATCTGACTGAATGGTGTGTATTTACATTGTCGCTAGCTCGCTTTTTAATTTAACAAGGTAGAAATAACAAGCGTCCATCTCTTTTCGCTGAGTATGTGAGATCACAAATACGAAAGGGTTTAGCCTATGCAAATGTGAAACTGACCAGACTAGAAAGCTGACTTAGAAGGTTTTGTACATAAGATTATGTACATAACCTTCTAAATCTATGTATAATCTATGTAATCTGTGTAAATGTCTATGTAATCTATGTTTAATGTTAATTTAATGATAGGTGCAATAACTGATGAATAGAAAAGTTAAAAAAATTATATCTGCATATCATTCCCCGCTTTTTTCTTCCGTTTTCAGTTGTGTTCATGTGATCGCCGGCAAAGTGTGGCACGCCACACACACTTCTAATTTAAATATCTTGGATTTTTCTTTATTTCAATTATAGGGCAGGGTGAGAAAATTTTACTTGTTTATGTATTTCCATTTTTTTAAATTATTTTTAGATTCACTAACTACTATTACTGTCTTTCAAAGTGTGAACAGAATGTTTTCTTAAACATAAGCGAAACTTGATAAAAATAATCTTTTAATGTTTTTTTTTTTAACAAAAACAAAACCAACATCAAATTTGTATAATTCTTCATTTTTAAACTTTACAATATCGGTTGCCATATTAATGCCATAGCATAGTTGTTTTGTTTTAAAAATCAAAGTTTACCTAAATATATTTAAAAAAAAATATGCAAATTAAGAAATTTAATTCAAATAAAATTAAAATGTTGGCTTAATACTTCACTGCGTAATACACGCATCACTAATTTCGTTCAGAAGATGGCGCTTTAGAAAGTCAAATCATGAATAATCAACTAAATATTACCATATACGACGGCGGGCTATATGTGACGTTATGCTTGCTGAAAATTTGCATGTGACAAAACGTATTTTAACCGCGTATTAACAAAATGAACAGGTACTAACTTTTTGACGAAATCCTCGTGACCCAAAGATGCCTTGAAAATCCATAATAAAATCGCATGAGGGTTTAAAAAACACATGTATCCTGTGGGATACATTGTAAAAAAAGAATTAAAAGCTGGACGTAGTAGTTCTTATTTCCAGCTTTTATGTAGTAAGAATAATAGAGAAAGTAAAGGGAATATAAGACAAAGAAGAAAGAAAATAGTAATGACAGTTATTTACTGTAGTCATTAAAGCCGTCTTGTAATGTTGGCGAAGATACATCTCAAGCTATTTTGCATGTAAACTGCTTCTATTCGAATTCCCTTAAAATCTTACGTTACTTACGATTTTATTTTTTCTAATTCACTATTTATCCATATTCAAATAAACCGCCGTAATTTTAGACACCAGATTATAATTGCCCTTTACACTAAGTCGTTTTGACAAATACTTTAGATTAGAAGATCTCAAAAGAATTAAAACTACGCACAACCAAAAAATTCAACAGCCGCCGCGAAATATACACTCATAATAAATAGTTTTCACAGTTTTCAGAAGGAAGGATTGCGTATATATTTTGGATTTGGATAACAAATTGGATAATATATTATAATGTGGTTAATTGATGACAAGCTATAGGACGGTACGTGATATGATGGACAAAATTATGCAGACACACACACACATATATATATATATATATATA
>DWLR01003844.1:0-12915 GCA_018246295.1 Papilio alexanor hazarajatica
TATATATATATATATATATATATATTACAACAAGCATTGGCGAGTTGCAGACGCGTTGCCTACCTTCAATAGACGGAAGAATTTTCCTATCCATTCCCCTGCCCGTCAAGTCTCCTTTATTAGAAAAGGGTGGGAAGAGGAAGAAAACTGAAATTAAGTCTCCGGCACCTCACTCCTCAGGCGAGATGCAGAAAACTTCTACTTGACGCCTGTCTGAGCGAGCCATTCGTGCAACAGATGTTGTTGTTGCGACTTGAATTCTTTTGAATTCAAATTTTTGAAATATTCCTTTAAAATGGCAGCCTTTAACTCGTCGAATCGTTTGAATACCTTCTCCGATCTTAACCATAACTCTGCGGTTACCATGACGCTTCGTCGGGCAATAATTAATTTTTGCTTATCGGTCCGAGAAAAAATAGCAGAATTATCTTCAATACCTTGGATCCATTTGGCGGAGCTAAATGTTTTGTCACTCCCGCTAAACTTTGATATTAAGCCTTCGTTAAGCTATTACCTATGTAAAGCATTGACAACATGTGCGCAGGCGGCGACTTTGCCCCTTCGTCGTCGGACATTTTGGTAATTTCGTATTAACAACTTTTTGCAATCCGCGGTTATTTTTATAATCCTATACCGGTCGAGCCCCCAAAATTTATTGAGAATAGGATTAAAACACTTTGGAGCAACGACACCTTTATTTTCGACTTGACACAACTTTTATAAAATTATAAAATCGCGATCACCGCCGCCCATAGACATTCGCAACACCAAAGGAACCGCGAATGCGTTGCCGGCCTTTAAGGAAAAGATACGCTGTCTTTTTGAAGGTCGCGGTTTGGAAATACCGCTGAACACAGATCATTCCACAACGCGGCTGTGCGAGGCAGGAAGTTTCGCGAGAACCGCACGGTTGTGGAAAACCAACCATCAAGGTGACGTGGATGATATTTGGCGCTCTGTCGAGTCGTACGATGACGAAACTCCGCGGCAGGAATTGTTCCAAATAATTCTTCGGAACACTCCCCATGGTAAATACGGTAAAATATGCAAAGGGAACTGACGTCCTTTCACAAGGCCAAAGGGTCAAGCCGATCAGTAAGAGCTTGGTCGTTGACGATTCGAGTCGCTCACCGTAGTATGCGGTCAAATGGAAGAAGCAGGTAAGCAGGGCGGTGGCCTGGCTGGAAATACTGCTTCGCTCTGCTGAGAACACCAAGCTTTTTGGAGACCAACTTGGCCTTGACTTCCAAGTGTCCACGAAACTGAACGTCACTAGATATGTCAACGCCGAGAATACTAATACTAGCTGAGGCAACCAGGGGAGTGAGCGTGCCGAGTACATCGCGTCATGTCGTTGGTATGCAGAAGAAGCAGGGTGGGCGACAGTACACAGCCCTGTGGTACACCAGCGTTTATAGATTTCGGATCCGAGCATGCACCATCAACAATGACCTTGATGCTACTTTAGACATCACACCCCTAGACCGCCATACCAACAAGAGAGAGAGAGAGAGAGAGAGAGAGAGAGAGAGAGATCTTTCACAGAGTATGTCCAACTCCACACGTCAAAGAGTAATAAATAGTACAGTATTATAATTTACCATAATTTTACAATAGGCTTTATGTTTTTTCGTTATTTTTTTCGTTCGTTAACTTTGGTGGAATTTCATTTATCAATGTTTGTACCATGTATTGTGATGTACGTTCACTATAAAAAAAATCGTGGGCAAAAAAATGGGATTCCTATGAATTTTCTGCTGACATTTTTTTTCCTTAAATGTTGGGAATGGGTATGATTTTTCAGAATCTAAGATATTTATTTTATTACAATTGCGTTGTTATTGAGGTAGCTAAGGAACTAATTAAATCATTGGAAGTATGACGATCTCACAGAATAAAACCAGCATATGCCACTTCCATTGCAATATCATATCTCCAATTTCAATTAAAACAAATAATAGTTCATCAAACAACCACTGGATACTTAGATCTCAGCCAAATTGAATAAATAAAGTAAATGCTAAAAGAAGAAGAGAGAAAGATATCAAAACTAAAAGAATGTAAGAGAGGAAAAATGTTGGGACATCTGATACGACACGACGATCCTATAATCACAAGAATAGAAGGGAAAATAGAAGGGGAACAGGAAGAGGAGAAGGTCGAGAGAAACGTAATATGGAACAAGGGAAAGAAAAAGTAGACGTCGTGTCGTATCAGGAAGTCAGGTGAATGGCACAGTCAAGACAAGAATGGCAGTTGCTCCACCGACAAGGACAATAAAAAATCCTCAAATTATGACGATGAAGTAATCAATAAGGGAATTAAAGTAAAATTAGTACAGTATGGCATACTGTAGCTCAAGTTTTTATCTGTAATGTAGTGACATTATAAAATAATAATAATAATAATATTCTAAGACATTATTCACACACGGCCATCTGATCCCAAACTAAGCAGAGCTCGTGCTATGGAAACCAGATAACTGATATACTGCATATATTAATACTTTTCTTATGTAAATACATACATATATAGATAATGACACCCAGACGTAAGACAAACAGACATGTTCATGCACACAAAATGTTTGTCCTGGGTGGGAATCGAACCCACGACCTGCGGCGTGAGATGCAAGCATCTTACCACCGCGCCAACCGGTTAGTCAAAGGAATTAATAATGCGTTTTCTTTCTTTTATTCATTCATTCTATAAAAAAAAAAATACTTCAAAATTATAGTAGTCATCGACGAAAATAACAGCAGTTACAAAAATATCAATAATTGTTATTAATATAATAATTTCTTGGGACAGTATTTTGAAGCGCGCTGTTTATTATTAGACAAGGGTTTCCTTGTCATAGCGATGTATTTTATTGGTACAAACGCATGTTTAAAAATTGATTGATTGAAATTATTTTTATAATAATAATGAACTGAAACGATTTGAAATTGTGTAATTTAAATTAATAATATTTAAATTGTGTTATATTTTTTACCAATTAATCTATGATCTTTCGTTGCGCGTGTCCTATACATTTACAGGAATTGCTCGCTTTATATTGCTTGCTTTCTATTCTTAAAGTTAATTATAGTTTTACACTAACATCAAAAAGAACTTCTTCGTAGTATATATTC
This sequence comes from Papilio alexanor hazarajatica, assembly GCA_018246295.1. Taxonomy (NCBI): domain Eukaryota; kingdom Metazoa; phylum Arthropoda; class Insecta; order Lepidoptera; family Papilionidae; genus Papilio; species Papilio alexanor. The sequence goes on from DWLR01003844.1 coordinate 3,135, forward strand.
TTTGCAAACACACTTACAAAATAATTAATTGAATTTAAAAATTGATTTTATTTAACATAAAACTTATTTATTGGGCTTCACTCACCTCGCAAACTGCTTTCGCCGCTAAATGTTTGTGCAAAATGAAATATATCGATTCAGATATTTATATATATATGTCGAATTTAAAGTGTCAAGGATATGCAAAAGGGAGTGAAATAAATATACGATTTAATAACTTGAAATCCTTAATTAAATAAAGCAAGGTCAATATTGCATTACTTTTAATAACAGAAAAATAAGAAACAATCGTCAATGAAACCAACCTAAAAAAGTTCCATAAAAACATTTAATTATTTAAAAACAGCTACAAATATGATTGCATTGCAAATTATGCTATATACAAGAATTATTTTATCTTCAGCAAGACCACAAGGTTTGCCTTAAATGTTTTTGTGGTAGGCAGTAAGTCGATACATTTCGTTGGCAGCCTATTCACACTGTATCACTTACTCCTTTATGTGGCCACCATTTTAGACTCTTTTGTATTTATTCCTGACCCCGATTAATGTTTATACAAAAAAGTTTCTATTTACAATATTTTCATGTTACAAATATTTGGTTATATTTGGTACAATTTACGTTACGTCCGATGACTTTGTAAGTTATAGCTTACGTGTTTCGATAGAACTAATTTCGTTAACATCCATTTTTGCGTGAAAGACTTAAACATTCATCTCGACGTGCATAATATTTGATTTTATCGTCCACTCAAAGACCTCTGTTCTTCAATTTGACATTTCCTTCTCTTTGATAACTTCCATCGCCTGTCCGCTTTATCCGAGCCTGAATTACTTCACCAGAAGCTGTCTTCAGGTCGTAAGCCCAGCCGATCTTGGCGAAGAAGTCAATAGTTGCAGTACTTAAGTTTAGCCAGTTATTTCCGAGTTCTCCCGCCTTGTAATCCCAGGGGAACGAATGGTGATAGTTGTGAAATCCTTCTCCCAAAGTGACGAGGGAAACTCCCATGTTTTCTACTGGCATGATCTTCTTATCATACGGTCTACTCCCCCACAAGTGGGCGAAGCTGTTGATTGAACAGATCGAGTGGACGCCGAGAATGAACCTCAAGATGTTGAAATTCCACGCGTTGGCAAAGGATTCGTTCCAGAAGTACATCGGGATCAGTACGGGGATGATGAAACAGAGCGAGCCCATGAATGGTATTGCATACCTGGGAAAAACCAACAAAGAAGATTGTATTATTAAACATCAGTATGAAAGTATTTTTAGAACTTATCAACATTAAATGTTTTTAGAATGGTATTTTGGGAAGCACGGAAATAAACAACAAACACTCGCTTGATAAGTAATTTGCATTAAAAAAAAATTATAATTAGTTATGTTGTGCATCCATTCAAGTTTGAAGCGCCAATGGCACTAGGATAGCGATGGATAATCACAAAGGAGATAAGTAATAAGGTCAGCCATAAATACTTAATACGTATACTCCGAACCCAATGACAAGAAACTCAAGATCTGCGAAGTACTTCACACTGGGCGGTGAGTAAATTACGCCAAGAACCAGCTTCATGCCATAAACGTTGACCATAATAAAAAGATGCTCCATATCCATGCTAAAAGATGATCAGGCGACCTTCTTGGTCGTTTACCACCTTATTCCATCAACAGACCGTCGAAATTGATTGTTATTTGCAACTTTTGAAACTTATTTGTCTTGAAACTACATAACTTGTAACACTCACTTCTTTTGAAACATCAGTACCGGATTATTATACACATCATCCATGTATATTGTATTCCCCAAACGCTTCATCTCCGAATGTTTCTTCATGAACAGCCATCCCATGTGAGAGAAGAAGAAACCTCTCTTCGCGTTGTGGGGGTCCGCGTTGGTGTCAGAATATTTGTGGTGCATCCTGTGGTCCCTCACCCAGTTGTAGCTAGTTAATTGACATGCGATGGATGTGCAGATCATCAGAAAGATTTGTAGTGGCATGTTAGCTTTGTACGCTCTATGACTCCATAGTCTATGGGACCCCATAGTAGTACCCAGAATCGATAGTGTCCATAGGAATATACCTGGAAACGTTCACAACGTGTTCATTAAATTTACTTTCGTGGAATTTTTATTATTCAATTATTCATAACTATTGTATATCAGTCCCTATGGGAATGGATGGAAACATTTTCTAATTGTTCAAAAACGTATATCTATCCCAAAGCTAATTTATACTATTATATCGGGTGTGTCACCGACTGATTGTAAACTTTGTTAGTTTGTAATCTCACTAAAATTTGGTTATTACAGGAAAACTAAGGTTTCTTGCGGTTGATTGATACGTTAATTTTGATACGTTTAGTTAATCATTTAAAAAACATTAACTTACCCAATATAATGGTCGGCCATTTCACAGATGTGAAGCTTAGGTACAATCCATATAATGCAAAAAGATGGTAGGCAGCGTATATACAAACGTTAGTATATACTATAACAACTTTTTCCTCCTTTTCACTGACTACTGGTTTCTTGACTTGCAAATGGAACTCTTCTAGGGAATTCTCGATTGGATCGGGGGTCATTTTGTTGGTTGTGGTACCTCAAGACCTTCAATGTAATATCTTCTTCTCTTCTTCTTCTTCTATGATCTTCTGAATAGTTAATTGCTGCAGATTCAGATGAAAAGTTGTTGTTTAATTGATCTGATGTCAAGAAAAATGATATCATTCGCTTATACTAATGAAAACATTGAAAATTACTCTTAATAGGTGAAAATAAATATAAAAAAGTTTGTGTCCTGTATCAAGTGACATGAAGTGATTAAGTGCCATGAAATTAAGTGAAATTACAAGAACGTAATAAAACTAGAAGAAAAATATGTTGTGTTGCATCATAAAATCTATACTGACAGACTATAAATAAATTAAATCGGTGAAAAAAAAAAAAACAAAAAAAAATACAAAGGAGAGCGCCTGCGCATTTTTCTAGTAGCAACATTCTTATTTGTCATTTTGCTCATTTTACTAGCAAGTTAAATGCTTATCAAAATGAAAGAGCATATCACGAAGAAAAAAAAGGAAATCGGTATCAAAAATGGTTAAAAATGCTATATTTTGCATATTAATAACATTGAAAACAACTTAATAAAGAAGTTAATGTTCTGTCATTTGGTAAAAATAAGAGAAAATATAGTAGAACTTAACGAAAAATAATCGAATTGTATTATTTAAATTCAATGAACGTTTTCGATTGTCCTTCACAAGTATTTAAGCATATCAAGCGAGCGATGTCGCACTAACTAAAAATTTTATTGTTATGTAATTTTAAATGCCTCCTCAAGGCAAATAGTAGCGACCAAAAAAAGCTATGTCGCAGGTCAATTCTAATATAAATATTAAAATTGTATCTACATACGTATTTACTTTAATACCTACGTTACTTCAAAATACATAAGTAATTTACCTGAAAATTTAACAATATTCTTTTTTTTAATTTAAATTACAACAATGGAAAATGTAAATTAGCTAGTCATTGATTTATATACATCCAAATATCGTGTTCTGTACAAATTCGACGTTCAAAAATGAAGCTTGATTTTCGTAATGTCAGTGAGTTATTCAGATTTTCGTTTACTGCCTCCTTATATAATTTTGAGATGATGAAGGTGACTTCAATGTGGCCCCGGGCCCCTAATTAGGTATCTGTAGGTGTATAAAATTTTTGTACGTAGTTATCTCACAAGCCAGTTATGATCTTAGTCAAAATCATTTAGGATTGGCTTAAAAACTGTAGTCACATCGAGGACTGGACAAATCATTGACAATCAGTCAATGCGTCAAATTGCTAAACTGATATTTTGCTTCCGTCGCTACGTTAACGTCTAAATTATAACATAACATAAAAATACAACTTCGTAGTTTTTTCGTTAAGTCTTTAAAAGATTATAATATAACAATATTCTAGGATATTATTCACACACGGCCATCTGATCCCAAACTAAGCAGAGCTTGTAGTATGGAAACCAGATAACTGATATACTACATATATTAATAGTTTTCTTTTTGTAAATACATACATATATAGATAATTACACCCAGACAAAAGACAGACGTGTTCTTGCACACAAATGTTTGTTCTGTGCGGGAATCGAACCCACGACCTGCGGCGTGTGAGGCAAGTATCTTACCACTGCGCCAACCGGTCAGCCATTATGACATCGTTGCCTTGGTAACGGTTATATGCCATGTGAATGCTTCGTTTCGTTGCTATGCTAGCACGTTACATGTTTTGATTATAACAAACTTCTTGAAGTTATAAATCTTTAGGTGCGTTAGTGGTAAATGTCAAATGTTTCACAGGATGAACATAGCTGCGGATGTAAGTGAAATGACTGTATTGTTCATCGGTTAACTTCTCTCCTAAGAGGCACCAACTACCAACGTAGTAGTGGGGTGGAGATCGAAGGATGTGTATGTCGTTTTCGCTTGTGTTTGACTTCGTTCAGAATTAAAAAAAAACAGTTATTTGGATTAATAAATAAGACAATTGGAAACTGTTATTTGTGTTAGCGGTTAAATAAATTTCGATAATTTCGCTCATATTAGTATCAAAAATGTGTAAATAAAGTTCAAAAAGAAGTGTAACCTCTACCGCGTGTACAGGGTTCGTATGTAATCTCTTTTCGTATATTTCCAACTTAATGTACGCGGAATCAAAACAACAAAAAACATTACAACCAGGAAAAAAGTAACGCGCAAAAAATATTGCAAATAAGACGCGCTGGCAACAACTATTGCCCGTCGTATTAATATTCACAGATTCGACCTAAAATCGCCTACTTAACCTGATCAATATACATATATATAAACTTACAAATAATAAATATTTATCATTGCTTAAGTAATTCACTTTAAATTTATTAATCAAACTACTCAGCATATGGATATACTGATAAGGTTGTGTATGAATGCATAAATATTGATACGAATAGCAAAAAAATCGGGAATATTTTGTAATAATAATGCTTCCACGGAGGGGATTCTTGGTAATATTTTTAAGTTTAATGCTATCACGGAGACAGACCTGTTGGCGCGGTTAGTAAGACGCTTGCCTTTCACGCCTCAGGTCGTGGGTTCGATTCCCACCCGGGACAAACATTTGTGTGCATGAACATGTCTGACCACTGAAGTACGGGCAGCAGCGTCCTTTTTTAGTACGATGGAATATATTGCGATCGCCAAACCGCCTGCCAAGCGTGACGATTATGGCACATTTCCCCCCAATGATGCAATCAATAGGGGAGGCCGGGATGATCATAAGCTGAGATGGATGATGGCTAGCACGAAGGGAATTTTCGAGAACATATTTGAGAATGATGCTAGCACGGAGAAGGGAGGAGGAGAATGTGATTTTTGAGAGAAGAAACGGAGAATGTTTAGATTACAGAATATGTGTTACAAACACATAAATATATTAAGGGAAGCCTGAATAATGAAGGGAGAAATTAAAGAGCAAAAGGTTAGCACGGTATGGATATGTCATGGGGAGGGAAGAATGAAATGTGACAAGATAACTGTTAGATATGAATGTAAAGAGATATGTTATGTATATAGAGGTAAGCCTAAAAAAAGATGGAAAGATGACATGGGCAAAAAAAGAGTAACTACCGAGATGACGACTAATAGAAGGGCGTGGAAGAAGGAAACGTGTTGTGCCGACCCCACTGATATGTGAGAAAATGGGCGAGGGGAATGAATGTTGGTACTATGTATTGTGATGTTCGTTTACTATAAAAAATAATTCGTGGGGTAAATAATTTGTTTTCTATAAAACTTCGATTGACAGTTTTTTTCCTAAAAGGATTAGGTATTTCGTTGTTAAATAATTGTTATACTAAAAAAGTGTATTTTATTTTCTCGTGTATTAACAAAAGAAAAGTAGTAGTAAATATGTAATAAATCAGTTATCTGGTCGCCACAGTGCAATCTCTGCTTCAGAGCTTGCACTTGGGATCAGATGGCAATGTGTGAATAATGTCCCAGAATATTATTTTTATGATTATTATTTTGTAGTGCATTTTTTTATTAATCTGATACGACACGACGATCTTATAATCACAATAATAGAAGGGAAAATAGAAGGGTAACAGGAAGAGGAGAAGGTCGAGAGAAACGTAATATGGAACAAGGGAAAGAAAAAGTAGACGTCGTGTCGTATCAGGAAGTCAGGTGAATGGCACAGTCAAGACAAGAATGGCAGTTGCTCCACCGACAAGGACAATAAAAAATCCTCAAATTATGACGATGAAGTAATCAATAAAGGAATTAAAGTAAAATTAGTACAGTATGGCATACTGTAGCTCTAAGCTTATCGCTGTAATTTTGTGACATTAAAAAAGCGCTTTCTTTCGTTCTTCTTTCTTTCTTTCTTTTATTCTTTCATTTAAAAATAAGACTTGTGTTAAGTTGTACTGGTTGAGGCGCCTAGGATTTCAGAATATATAGATTGTGGCAAACGAGTTTGACAAAGCAATATTTTACATTACATTATCTAGCTGTGGTAGACCATATTTTGAAGCAGCCTGTTTATTATTGGACAAGAGTATATTCGACAAAAAGATGTAGTTCAAAGGTAACAAACTAGTATTTAAAAATTGATTACATTAAAATTAGCGAGTCGTGTTTTTGTTGTTGAAATTATTTTTATAATTATAATTAATTGATATGATTTGAAATTGTGTCATAAAATTAATAACATTTAAATTGCGTTATATTTTCGGCCAATAAATTTACGATCTTACGTTGCGCGTGTCCTATCCTATACATTTACAAGAATTGCTCGCTTTATATTGCTTGCTTTCTATTCTTAAAGTTAATTTTTGTTTTAGACCAACCATAAAAGGACTTGTGGAAAAAAATGTGGATAAAGTATTAAAAAAAAAACATGTTCTAGTATATATTTTTTGCAAACAAACGTACAAAACATACTAATTGTTAAATAATAATATTAACTAATATTGGGCTTCACTCACCTCGCAAATTGCTTTCGCCGCTAAATAATTGTGTGAACTAAAATGTATCGATTCAGATATTTATATATATATCTATATATATCGAATTTAAAGTGTCAAGGATGTACAAAAGGGAGAGAAATAAATGTACGATTTAATAACTTGATATCCTTAATTAAATAAAGCAAGGTCAATATTGCATTACTTTTAATAACAGAAAAATAAGAAACAAGTTATTATAGTTTAGGGCATAAAATGAAAACATAAAAAAATAATAACGTGAGCAACCTCGTCTATAGAATCATGATAGTTTCTTCAAAACAAATATAGTTTCTCCACTTACGATTTCAATGTTTAGAAAATTGAAATTGTGAGTGGGAAAGGAATATGAAAAATAAAATAGTCAACGATTTCCCTAAAAACCAATACAGATCAAACTTACATTGTTGTTTCTTGGCAAATTCGCGAGGGACTGAAAGATCGCTTGGTCGACTTCTTAATATCTATTCACAAAATTTAGTTTTTATAGTCGGCGCCACCAGTCGGTTTGGTGGCGCTGTGTTCGTTCCGAATCACATAGTACATTTTTTTTATAGAATAAGGGGAGCAAACGAGCAGCGGGTCGATAAATATTCAGTGAACCGACGCCCATACACATCCGCAACACCAGAGGAACTGCAGATGCGTTGCCGGCTTTTAAGAAAAAGTACACTCTCTTCTTGAAGGCCCCTAAGTCGTATTGGTTTGGAAATACCGATCAACAATAGACATTCTTATTAAATAGTAGGGATTGTGGACTTAAAAATAAATTGTTAAGGTTCTAATAGGAATGGAATATTTTGTTATAATAATGCTACAACGGAGGGGATTCTCGGTAATATTTTTAAGTTTAATGCTTAGCACGGAGACAGACTTGTTGGCACGGTTGGTAAGATGCTCGCCTTCCACGCCGCAGGTCGTGGGTTCGATTCCCACACAGGACAAACATTTGTATGCATAAACATATCTGTTTGCCTTGAGTCTGGATGTAATTATGTATATAAGTATGTATTTACAAAAGAAAATTAGTAATATGTAGTATATTAGTTATCTGGTTTCTACAACACAAGCTCTGTTTAGTTTGGGATCAGATGGTCGTTTGTGAATAAAGTTGACCAAAGCCGGAAAAGAATACAAATCAAATTACAACTACTCTTCATAATCGTTCGTTTAGGCAACAGGAGGACATACATACCTACATATATCGATAAAAAATATACATATGTACACACCCGCGAGAAATCACTTTAAGAAATGAAGTCATTATTTTACTAGTCTCAGAAATAAAGTATTCATTTTTATTTCCAACAACGACACGTAAAAATAAAGTAATTTATTTAAAATAAATAACAGTTGTGGTCTACCTTTTCAATAAAATTCTGTTAAATTAAGACGGACGTAGTTGTTTTCTTGGTTTTTTGCATGTACTGGACTCGGCAAACGAGCATCGGTTTATTATCTGTTGCCGAATGGGCCGGCTCGACCGGTGAAATACCACTATCTCAGAAGGCAGACGTGAACTAGACGGGGGACGTATAGTAAAATGAAAAACCCTTCCTACAGCTGATCCGCACAACACGACAGAGCTCCAGTTACCATCCGCACCACCTTGATGGTTGGCATTCCACAACCGTGCGGTTTTCGCGGAACTACTTGTCTCGCACAGCCGCGTTGTATAATGATCTGTTTCCAGCGGTATTTCCAAACGGATACGAGGGGCCTTCAAGAAGAGAGTGTACTTTTTCCTTAACAAGCAACGCATCTGCAGTTCCTCTGGTGTTGAGGATGTCCATGAGCGTCGGTTCACTTAATTTTAAGCGGCCCGCTACTCCTTTGCCTCTTTTATTCTGAGACCACAACATATTTTATGTGAATGTTTTCGGAAGTGCGAACTCGCAGTTAGGCTCGCAGCACAGACGCGGCATTCAGGATATATTATCATCTCTTAAGGTCAATTAAATTTGCATTAACTTCTTTAATGGACATTTAAATTTGTAATAGATAAAGTATTCCTACGCTCCGATTTTGTTTCCGCTCATTGAAGATATTAAAATATATTAGATTATAATAATTATAATACGCTTTCTTTAAGCGCAGTAGAAATTAGTTCGACTATGATTTGTACGAAAAACATCTTTGAAGTTTTGCGGTTTGATTAGAACCTACAAGTACTAAGATACCTACATTCATGACCGCGTCCATTAGGTTTTTCTTAAGTTATTTACGTGTCGCCGGAACGTTTCTTATTTCTACGCTACCACAACGTTACTATCTTTCTAGTTGTTCTATTTTACCATCGAGGTTCTGAATGCATCAAATCTCGCTTCCTTTATTTTTTTCAATTTCTCTAAAACTTCATAAGGATCTGTTGAATTTGTTATTTTATTCCAATAACTCTTCCATTACTGATTGTCGAATGCAATTTTTTACCCGCCTTTAAATCTTTAAACATCGTTAAAAGTCTCTTTTAAAGTTATCATAATCAGCGCTATCTTCCTCTTCACGTCTGCTCTTTGATGGTGATAAACGGTGATGAATGAAGGCAGGTGAGTGTGAGTCTGCCTCGCTAGACGCCCTCAAGTTCGGGCCGGTGCAGAACGTGTTGGGTGTATGAACGTTCGACGGTGGAGTTCGTCTCAAATTCATTCTCAAATTGCATTCTACAACCGTGCGGTTTTCGCGGAACTTCCTGCCTCGCACAGCCGCGTTGTGGAATGATCTGTCCCCAGCGG
>DWLR01003845.1:0-12915 GCA_018246295.1 Papilio alexanor hazarajatica
AGGTCGTGGTATTTCACCGGTCGAGCGGGCCATTCGTGCAACAGATGTTGTTGTTGCGGACTCTACCACTGTTAAACTGCACTTCATGAGATTAGCACTTATAAACAAACACTTTAGCTTTATTATTTTAGTACCTATACATTTTGTTATTAACTTTTCTTAACATTTTTTTTATTTACAGGTGAACTTAAACATGTTTTGGGTATATCAAAACCGAAATATTTGTTCTGTTCACCATTTTCTTTCAAGGCACAAGCAAAAAACTTTGGCAGTTTGGATTACATTCAAAAGATTATAGTCTATGGTGACGAGAGACCAGGTAACACATTGTCCTACAATCATCTAGCTTTTGTCGGACGGGGCTCAGGTGACTTGCAAATAAAGGAAAATATAAACATTGAAGAGTTTGATGCAATTGAAGTCCTGGGCCAATCAGATTTAGCGATGATCCTGTATTCTTCGGGAACAACCGGAATTCCTAAAGGTGTTATGATAACACATCTGAATGTTTTGACAGCTTGTGCGTACGTATACATTTTATTATAACAAAGAAGTTTGATTTGGGGCACTATCCTATTTTTTTAGTAAATGAAAAGATGACATGATATGTTAATTTAGTAAAAGATCTATCTTTTTAATATAGTAAAGCCTTAGAGTTATACCCAATTGTTAATGGTAAAGTGTAAGATCAAAATTACACTCGTAGTTAAACTCAGACACACAATTGTCGCAATCTGATAATCATTGCAAAGTATATATAGAAAATTATTTCAGTAGTTTTAGATTTAGAGAGAATAATAGTTTTTTTTTTTTTTGTCGCGATTTCCGTTTCAGTGACTATGCGGAGTTATTTATTTTTAATCCTAATTCAGTTGTTTACTTTGTACAACATTTTATGAATTAATAATAGGTATATAAATTTGGTTAATATTTTATTTTTGCTGACTAATCTTTATGCAAAACTTGGAATATGATTTGAGAATTTCGGAATAAATATAAATATAAAATTCCTCCGATGTTACGGATATTCGTGGGCAAAAATAATTAACATCTGGCCACACTTGTCGCCTACTAAAGCTAATTTTTCACTCTTTGTCATAAAACTTTTACCACAAAAAAGTCAATTTAATTACACATATCATTTCCAGATCAACTATGGAAACACCAGACTTTGTACCACTGACGGTAACACCCTGGTTCCACACCATGGGGCTTATGAGCCACCTTATAGGATTCGTCAAAGGGAGAACGACCATACACCTACCAAAATTTGAAGTTGAACAATATCTGCAGACTATCGAAAAATACCAAGTATGTTGATAACATATTTAAACTATTAATTATGCAGTAGTAGTTGGGGGCTATGTTTCCACAACTCCACGGCTAGCGCGTATTTTGCGTGTGAGCAAGACAATGGATCATTCCAGCCAACCCAGCTCCCCAAAGAACCCCAGCAACCCCTTTATGTTGCCAGCGATCTCAGGGAGCGATCCCGGTGTGCCGAGATACTTAACCCTGTAAGTCGACACTGCCGGGCAGTGTAGCAGGACGTGAGACGCCGTTTCTTCCTCCTCCATGCACGCTCTGCACAGAGGACTTTCGGTGATCCCTATATTAAACAAGTGTTTGTTATAATACCCGTGACCTGTGACAGCTGCTGCTACGATCCGGATCTGCGACTTGGTCAGGCGAAGTAACCTGCTTAAGGTTGCCGCCTGTTGATATTTGGAAGAGCTTTTCTTGCCTGTCTACAGTCACTTGTGTTGTGCCATAAGTTACAGTGAAGTACGTGGCTTTTCTCCGTTACCTGCGACCTTAAGTATGTGGGAGGTAGGGGAATGATAGGCTCTGGGCCGATTGCTTGGCTGCTGGAGCCTCTGCGGGCCAGCACATCTGCTGTGTCGTTTCCTCTTGCTCCGCTGTGTCCTTTTATCCATTGTAGGGTTATGTCATTTTCTGCACCTATCTCATTTAGTCGCAGGTGGCATTCGTAAGTGAGTGCTGAATTTATAGTACTACTCTTCAGTGCTTGTAGCACCGCCATGGTGTCCGATAGTATGGAGATATTTCTATCCTTAACCTTTCTTGCAGTTATTCAGGCAATAACTGCAAGAAAGGTTAATCAATCAATGCTGCTTCAATCACTCCAATGCATTCTGCTTGGAATACCGTGTTGTATGCACCTAATGGTCTATATATATATATACTGATGTTTAGGTCCTCTGAGAAAACTCCGGAACCTGTACCTTGTCCCGTTTTGGATCCATCAGTGTAGATGCTTAAACTGTGTTGGTTCCTCTTTTTCCATTAGTATCTTCGAGAAGTTGTATTTTATATTTCTTGTCGAAAACACAAACAATTAATTATCCAATTCTGCTCAGTGCTCATTAAAATAATTGATCCATTGGCTTAAAGCATGTAAAATTATTTCTAGTATAATAGCATTAGGCTATTCTAGTAATTACAAATGAATTCTAGTAAGCCTGTTTTAGCAAATCATATTTTTAGGATGTAGGTCTTTAAAAAAAAGGACGTAGGTAGAAATTAAAGTTGTATTATAGCTACGTTTCGCATAATATTTCTAAGAAGCGCACATATCCATCGGACATATCATCAGAACCGAAGCGAAGCGTTACGCATATAGCTCACTGACATACGAAACCGAAACCCAAAATGGGACGCAAGGTTTGCTCTATATTAAGAGTATATTCGGTTTCGTGTAGTGAGTCTATCTGCTGAATGGTTCACCGGAACCAAACAAATCTATGTCAGTTTCGGTTCGTTTTTATGCTGAGTGATACAAGCGTAAGAGTACACCCGGGTCGGTAGTATCAAAGTTTTATTTTGTACAATTTTTACAGATTTCCCAACTAATAGCTGTGCCACCTATGTTGGTGGCACTGTGTAAGACGCCGTCCAAGCATGACGTCAGCTCTGTCATGATGATAACCTCAGGCGCCGCCCCTTTACATAAAGAAACGGCCGACGCTGTTCTCAAAAGGTGAATGATCTTAATGTAAATGTGTTAATAATGATAATTTATCTTTAATTAATTAAGTTGGTAATACAAGACGACTTGCTAATTACTTGGCACCAAACAGTAAATTAAAATTAGCAGATAATAAACTTGTGCTGCGAACTCACCCCGGCATATTATTGTCATACCATACCAATGAAACTGTATGAAATCAACAGCCACACGTGGCAAGAGGGCTTTGGCTCTTCAATTTTTCGCTTGCGCGTTGTTTTTATTATTTTGATATCTTTTGAAGTATTTGTCGAAATAATTTACTGTAAGGGCAATTGTAATCTGCATTTAATATTCAAAATTACTAATACATTTATTTGAATAAGGATTAATACTGAATTAGAAAATATAACGTAAATAACGTACGAACTTTAATTGATTTTTTTTCTAACAAAAAATGATCATTGTGAGACAACCATAGAAGGTACATGCTCCCTTAGTTTTAATTATTGAATTTTTGGATACCTACAATCCTTTCCTACATATTTTTTCCGTATGTTCCATGGTTTAGTCTAAAAAAGGTTTTATACCTTAGTTAAATTTTAGGCACATTTTTGGAGGTTCCCATGTATAATATTTATTAATGTATTGCTACATTTAAATTCTAATATATGGTATATAGCCCCGAAAAGCAACTTTGTTTTATACCATGTATAGATAATAAAGACTACATATTATAAACCAGGTCCCCTAGCCGCGCCTGTGTGCGAAGAACTCAGAACGGATTATGATAGGTTTTGATTTTAATTGTTATTGTAGTGATTCACAAGAAAATATGCTACCGCTGATAATGTTACCGGTAGCCGGGGCGGGTCGCCACATACGTCATACTAAATTATTTAGTATAGTCTTTCTATATGGTATAAGTGGACTTTGGCTTGTCTACAATCAAGGCTTTGAATTGAAATTAAATCTCTATTATTCTCTTTGATGAAATAATATCTATTATCAACAAAATTAAATTCCATGTAATTTTTATAAGAAAAGATTGTAACGAAAACTATACGGTGAATAAAATTTCCAGATTCCCAAACGCGCAAGCTGTATTACAAGGATATGGAATGACAGAGGCTACTCTTGCGGTTGCAATAAATGTCAACCCAGAAAAAAAAAGAAGCGTGGGCCAAGTTAACTCAAACACTGTTGTTAAGGTGAACAATGTTTTCATTAAAATTATTAAGTAACGTTAGAATATACAAGAAATTACTGGATGCCAGAAAAGGACATGGAACTATTTGGTTGATGTAAACTAAGAGGGTTATGTGTTATAAATTTATGCATTGCGGTATAAGATTAAAATCACGGTTCATCAATGGAAATTATTTTTCTTAGTCGATTTATTTTGTTATATTAATTGAAAAATATCTTAAAAGGAAAAATATATTAAAACTAAGTGGAAAAATTATAAATTCGTTTAATTAAAATAGGCTTTGACGCACTCAGGTTTATTGTAATTTTTATTTTTACAGATCGTTCATCCAGAAACCGGTAAGGTTCTGGGACGGAATCAAGAAGGAGAAATACGTGTGAAGAGTGTTATGATTATGAAAGGTTACATAGGAAGGAAAAAGCAAGAGGACTTCGACGAGGAAGGATTCTTTAAAACGGGCGATGTTGGATATTTTGATGAAGATAAATATTTGTATATCGTCGATCGGCTAAAAGAACTCATAAAATATAAAGGATATCAAGTAAGTATTTAATTTATACACAAACTTTAGAACCTTGCCACAAAAGCGTTACATAATGCTGATTCCATTCTATGTGTCATTGCTATCCGTCGATGATGCTTCTAAAGATATTCCTAAAAAAAAAGGTTTATTATACTCTGGATGAGTTTTTTTTATGAATCATTTTTTAAATTACGCTTATATTTCGATACACGGATATTCAGCTGACATTCGTGCGAAAAGTTGGACCTAGCCTTTGACCTTTTAAGAATTTCCAACAAAAATTGGACGGTTGCATTTCTAGAAATGTTATTTTACTGCACTCACATGAACCATTAATTCTGTCACTTAACGTCGACGAATCTCGTAAGAATTCACTAACTATTTTATTACAGGTTGCTCCAGCAGAACTAGAAGCAGTGCTTCTAAAGCACGAGGGCGTTCGTGATGTTGGAGTAGTGGGTATACCGCATCCTTCAGCTGGTGAGGTGCCGTTCGCTTTTGTCGTTGTTCAGCCAGACTCTAAGGTTACAGAAGTGGAACTGCAGCAGTTTGTTGCTAAACAGGTAAAAGTGTGAAATTTTTAAATTGCAGTTCACATGATGTGAAGTTATAACTGCTACCCGTAGATATCCGCAAGAAACATTTGATGCGTATGTCGCCAGCTTTTGTATAGAGTAATTTAAGATAAGGAAGTGGAAAAAAATAGAAGGAAGGGATTAAGCCAAACGAATGTGCCTTTGATATCATTTAACATTTACAAAATAACTACGTTGATAAGAAACTTTTTGTCCTTTTTGATTTAATGTGGTCATGGCAACGCAGTAACTTGCCTATGAAATAATAATCTCCTATGAAATCCAAATTATCTTTAGGATTGTGAATAATCTGGACGTGAATTAATAGACTTGTTTATTTTTCCAGTTATCAAACCCGAAGCATCTTCGAGGAGGGGTGCGTTTCGTCAACGCTATACCAAAATCACTCACTGGGAAGATTTTGAGGAAAGATCTTAAAAAAATGGTTAAATCGTCTACAAAGAGTAAATTGTAATACAAACGAAGAAATTTGTTGACAGCAATGTCATTTCTGAAAAGATTACATTTTCTTTCACAGATTAATTTACTCCTTCTTTTCCATTGACACTTGTTAAGGTCAGCTTTGGCTATTTCATCATTTCGGCATTTAGATCTCATCATATTATGGTCAACTGTTATTTTTTTTATAATTTTTATGAATTTAATAAATATTGTGAATATTTTGCGTTAAATACAAATTATATTTGTTTGGATAACTATTTAAATTGTATTTATCTACCTCCCAACTTAATGACTTAAGTTTAACTATAAATCTATTGATGTTCTGTTTTATTGTATGCCTTCTTAATTCAACCTCGCCACTTCAATCCGTTTGAAGATTCAAACGATAAGATATCGTTTGATTCCAATGACTTCAACAGCCTAATTTAACAAAAGGACTTTTAAAAGGGTACATATACATATGGGTTGTATCAATTACAACTTTTGGATCAAGGATCAATGTAACAAAAAATACTGGGATATTTGGATCCATCTTTAAAATTATACACTCGTTTATACACACATTATGGTAAGTATATATACTCATATATACTTACCATAAATTATTATTCATGCTTATTTGAATACTAGGCCGATTGCGTCATTACATATCCGACAGTAAAACAGTCTAATCATACTTTGTATGTTTTTATGAGGCGGGGGGAGGGGGGATAATGTCGCAAAAATCAGATAGCAGAGAAGGAAAGGATGAGAAAAGTATTGAATTAGGCCTCCTTAAATTGGGTACCAGCATAAAATTCTTCTATAATACTTCAGGATTTTCCTTTGTTTGGTCGCGATTTATCCGCTTTGCCCTTTATCCGGCTACATGCATCGGCTGTCGCTACTAGAGAGTTCTACCACATTCCCTAGTTCAAAGATATTGTCTCCGTAGCTCTACCGTTAGATCGAATTGATCCTTTATAAAATTTCCTTGAACAATCTATCTCTCGTCCGCCAAATGTTTACAGTACAATAGATACAAACTTATCGATAAATAAATGAATTACGTTGACCTCGGTACATGTAAGATAACAGTGTTTGCTCTCTATTGTATTGTACTTATCAAAGAAACAATACTCAGTTATCAGTAACATTCAAAACGTTACAAAGAACGGTATTGTTGAACGATGTTGAAAAATCCTAAATATGTGTATGGTGACGATGATCTCAATTTGCCGGCACATTTGAATTTCGGGTCGTTCATATTAAATAAGCTATGGACGAATAAAGACAAAGTGACGTTGGTAAGTGCTATTTTCATAATAATATCAGTTCTACAGTATTAGTAATATGAAACACGAAGTGAAAACTAATGTTGAGGGTTACCTAGAAATAATATTTTATATTTAGGTATTTGTATACGCCTCTTTGTCTTGTGTATCCTTCGAATAAACCAGTCAGTGTCACACTCTCGTGTTTAATTTACGTCCACTCCCCGTAGTTATTACAAGCAAGCAACGAACAAATTACTGTCGAATAATGTACAATGTATTTTTTTTATGTAATTGTAATCACTGATAAAATATATTTTTCTGTACTTTTCAAATCAGGCAATCAAACAAATCAATGAATCGATTTATTAAAATACGACAAATGTGTATGTATATTATTCGATATTTGTCAACAATTTGGCATCTTGCGCCTTAATAACTAACTCCCTTTCATTTTTACTTTTGGTCATTCTAAATACACATTTAATATTTTACTTTTATATTGGTTACAATTATTGATTAAATAACCTTTCAATGTCATAGAGTCATCTCCCTTTCCTTTCCTGTCGGCAAAATGTGCCAACCCTACGCAAATATATGGAAGAGTGTAGTTCATATACTCTTTCATATATCCTACATTATAATGTAGTCCATATTGTTACTGGTTTTGGCTATAGTTTTACAGCCAACCGCCTGCCTGACGCCAACCCTTTCGAATATACTTATACAAGTTATAGAATATGGTATGACAATAATGAAATTATGAAATCGCACAAAAAAATTCTTGTAACGTCTTTTAATGTAGTAAAGTGAAAATTCAAATTCTATGACATCTTTCTATATTTATTTAAGATCAATGGATCAACAAACGAGACGCTTACTTGTGGCGAAATAGCTCAAGAAGCTATGAACATAGCAATGTCATTGAGGCGGATGGGTCTTAGAAAGGGGGAAGTTGTGGCAGTTTGCTCAGAAAATAGAATGGAATTTTGGGGCACTGTGATCGGCATCGTCTGCACGGGTGCTGTGGTAACCGCAGTCAATCCAGGATATAGTAAAGGTAATTATATAACACTTATTCCAAAACGAATCATTAAGATTAATTAATTTAACTATTTTTAATAACGTGATTTATTTGTTGCGTCAAATCACGAAAGTCGAATGAATCTTCATTGTAGAGAATTACTTGTTTTTATTTAAAATTTCTTTAGAATATTTTATAGTAAAAAATACACCAAGAAATAGTATCAACTCTAGCTTTTAATTTCAAACGTGACAACTAAGCAGCCGATGTTAATATCATCGCCAGACAAAAAACATGCACGATTCGCATATGCGATTGGATTAGTTATGAGTTTTTTTTTTATACTATTTCAGATGAGCTTAAGCATGTGATGAGTATATCAAAACCAAAATATGTGTTTTGTTCACCAAACACATATAACATGTGTGGAAAAACACTGACATCGATAAAAAGTGTGAATAAAATTATTTTGTATGGAGATATGGATAAGAAAGAAAAGAATATTTTGTCGTACAATGATCTCTTGACAAATGGACACGGAGAAATGCTAAGAAATATTGACTTTGAAGAATTTGAAGTGATTGACGTTACCGGACAAACGGATACTCTATTTATATTATATTCTTCGGGAACTACGGGGCTACCGAAAGGTGTAATGATCACTCACCTTAATGTACTGGTTGCTTGCTGTTTGTACGTACATATGTATATTTACTATGGCATTTTGCTGAGGTCACTTCATTAGCCCTAGGACATGCTAAGCTAGTCAGAGATTCATTGGTTTGTTAGATGAGTTTGAAATTTATGTCTTTTATTTATGTAATTTGAAGAATGAATCTTTTGTTGAATCGCTTTAATGGATTAAAATTAGGTTATAGATTGCGGTTTAAAAGCCCGCATTTAATAGCTTAATGCCGTGTACAAAGTAATATATTCATTTTTATTTATTGTGAATTACAGAAGGCTTATTACAGTGATTGAAGAATTTTTAAATTCCCACAATTATTATCTTCAGTTTACTTGTAATTTAAATGTTTTTATCTTTGATTTTTTTTATTTATTTGACGATATTTTCAATATTTTATTTTACCATTTTGTCTGTATATAACCTATAATTAATTAGTTACCAATTAATCTGTATTTCTGGGTTATTTAAGGGAGTCTTCTATGCAATTAGATGCAGTAAACCTTACGATGAGTCCGTGGTTTCACACCATGGGTCTCATCGGGACGTTAAGAGGTCTGTCAATAGCAACGAAAGTAGTCTACCTGGCGAAATTTGAAATAGAGTCGTATTTGAATACGATAGAACGGTACAAGGTAAAAATAAAAAGAAGCTATTAATCGTAGCGACGAACTAGTAAGTTGTTGGTAAAGTAAGATTACATGTTACAGGTTAATTTGCTACTAGTGGTTCCGCCCGTTTTAGTAGCTCTGTGCAAATACCAATCCAAGCATGACGTCAGTTCTGTTAATGTAATATACTCGGGTGCTGCACCTTTACATGGTGACACTATAAAGGATGTCCATAAAAGGTATATTATAAACGATGTGAGCGGCACTTTGCCATGTGCCACTCCCACAAGATGGAACGATGATTTGGTCATGGTTGCTGAAGTGTACTGGATGAGGGTTGCGGAGAGCTGATCATTGTAGTGATCTCAGTATTGAGAGGCTTACGTTCAGCAGGCGACCAAAGGCTGAGACGACGACGACGAAACGGCACTTCGATAATAGCCATCTTATCTTAGACATGTTATTTTTAACACTCACTATTGGGTTGATCGGAAAATTATTGCCGTTTATTGATATCTTTCTAGAAAAACAGTCAGGAATTTTTTAGAGAGTTTTTATTAGAGCATATAACAGACAATATCACCGCTTCTTATTATTGCAGTCAATTACAAAAATTTGCCGACCAATTACAAAAAATACGCCCTCAGAAACGTAAAGTCTGTTTTCTGCAGGACAATGCAAAGCCCCATGTCGCAACTATAACAAGACAAAAACTTTTAAAATTAGGTTGGGATGTTTTACCACATCAAGGCTATAGCCCAGATCTTTCACCGACCGATTTTCATCTTTTCCGGGCCCTAAGCAATGTTCTTCAGGATTAAAAATTAAACAATCAGGATGGGATTAATACCTTCTTAAATGATTTTTTAATTCACTGCCGATGGGATCAACATTCTGCCAGATCGTTGGCAGAAGGTCATAAGATTGTAATGGAAATTATTTTACTAAATAAACTCTTTTGGAAAACACAAAATGGGTCTTTGAATTTTTTTCATGAAAACGGCAATAATTTTCCGATCAACCCAATATCAAACAATTCTGTATTAAAACACGTACCTTCTTTTTTTTAGCCTTTGTTGTCATGGGGGTGTAAATTATGTGCTGAATTCTTATGTACCAGTTAATCTAGTTGATGTAGACAGCAATTGCTTTTCGTTTTTGATCAATCGATGAAATGAGGATACAAGAAGTTGAGGAATTAAAAATCAAAATAGTATGCTAAAAAAGAGGAGTCCCTGAACAACTAATTCACATAGAAAGATATGAGAAGTACCCGTAAAAGACAAGAATATATGCGTAGATGTGTGAATTTTTGCGTTGAAGTAGAAGGAGCCAGAGAGGTGTGCCAGGATCACTCCAAAAGCAAATCCGTAATCCTTGTAGTAACGAGCGTGAATGCATATTTATTTATTAAAAATAATAACTAAGAAATAATATTTGCAGATTCCCCAAGCTACAGGCGGTGTTACAAGGATATGGAATGACTGAGGTCACACTGGCAGTGACCAGGGACGTTCATAGCACGGCCCACTTGGCCAAACCTGGTGGGGTTGGATTTATTGTAAAGAGTACTGTTGTTAAGGTACGTACAGAAAGGGAAGAGGACTAAAATTAGGCCTCCAGCACCTCACTCATAAGACCAAACGTAGCACAGTACTTCTACTTCACCTGTCTTATGTCGTTATTTTTATATGTTTTTAATTTTAGTATTTTTATTCAGAACCTGTTTTTTATCTATTATCTTTTTATTCCTTTATATTTATTAAGCTTTCATATAAATTATACAATTAAAAAATCTTAAAACTTGTACATTAGGTTTTCTCTCAAAAGCCGTTTATTAGAGGATGTAACAGTTTTTATGCTAAATTCGGTAAATCCAAATGTGTCATATGCGTTCCACCGTATTTTTATGTCTTTGTCTCTTAGGTGCTAGGAGATACCCGTGGATTCTAGAAGGTATTTGTATGAACTTTTAGGTAATTTTGGGTAATCAGAGATACTCGAAGGTAAGATACTCGTGGGTACGCATAAGTACTCGACTTTGTTAATGTTAATATTTCATTATCACAGATTGTGGACGTGGATTCGCGGAAACCTTTGGGCCCAAACCAACCAGGAGAAATCTGCGTGAAAGGAGTTATTATAATGAAAGGCTACGTAGGAAAAGGTAGAGAGGATGACTTTGACGAGGAAGGATTCTTCAAAACTGGTGACATAGGTTACTACGATCAAGACAAATATTTCTTTATCGTGGACCGACTAAAGGAACTTATCAAATACAAAGCTTATCAGGTACGCTGGGTAATTAAGATAAAAAAAATTCTTTACTTTGTTGTTTCAAATGATTTAATATTCATTTCACTCTAGTCAAGATATATATAATACACAACATTTCGGAACCTCCAAAAAAGCGACAAAAGTTTGAGGCAAACAGTCATATGATACTCAGTTATTAAAAAATATTGTTGTATACACATAGAGTTCGAATTCCATTAATTTGTCCTATTTAATATTTATTTGTAATAATATATTTTAATTATTTACTGTACGCCAAAACATTTTAATGGCATTTAGTTGATAAGTATTTATTTTTCTTTTTTTAAATCTGTATGTTTCCCTAGCAGAATAAAAAAAATAAATTAAATTATTTCAATTGTCGTTTATTATGGGGATGGATAAAAACAAATTGCCAGTTACAGTGTTGAGAACTAATTATAACATGGGGACCATCAAGAGAAGAGTGAACAAGATGATGTTTTATTTACGTACCATCTTTCGACTAGTGGGATGTTAAGAAGTATACATGTAGATGGGATTAGTGGTCTAGGGGTAGTTTTTTTAATTATTAAAAAATTAGAAATCTTGTTATAATGTTACAGGTGCCACCTATGGAAGTAGAAGCAGTGCTGCTACAGCACCCGGCAGTGCGCGACGCGGGCGTGGTGGGCCTTCCGCACGCATCAGCTGGCGAGGTGCCGCTCGCGTTTGTTGCACTACAACCAGAAGCCAACGTAACGGAAAAAGAACTCCAACAGTTCGTGGCTGAAAGGGTACTTACTACTTTATTTTGATAGAATAAGTCCTATAAAAATTTAGTCTATGATTTCGACAAACACCTTTGACATCGACAAACTTGAAACCTTTTCAATAATGAAATTGTCTTCAATTAGTGAAGTTTGATTATCTTTTAAAAATGATATTTATAAAAATGATAATCCTATTTTTAAAGCAAATTAAAAAAACAACTCACAGTAATAAAACTAGTATAACTATTCACCGGTTGAATTTAGCTCTGGCTTATTATAGGTATACCGCTCTGGTATACCTATTATGTAATAAATGGTACAAAATACCGGTTGAGATTATTGAGTACTTCAGTGTTGTATGAAAATGTAAAAATGTGCAGACCCACAATTCAACAAATAACAAATAATCTTTAGTATATATATATATATATAAACCTTATATATATATACTAATAAACCCGCCTCTTTTTTCGATCGATTGCTAGAACAATGTAGCTTCTGGAGCATTTCACCACAGTATATAAATAGAGCGTGAATCAATCACTCGATCATTGCGCAACTGAACTTCAAGGAGTAAA
>DWLR01003846.1:0-12912 GCA_018246295.1 Papilio alexanor hazarajatica
ACTATAATTACATCACTAGTACAAAAAAAATTATAGTGACGACTGTTACATTTTTCCTGACACCAAGGTTGATGTTTATTAAGTAGAACTTTTGCTCTGCCTGGGATGTTATAAAATTAGATAAAATGGGCAGCTGCATCCTTTCCTATGATGGCCTTCGAGCAGTTGCTTTTTTCAACACAGCAGCATCTTCAGCACAATTGTTTTGATTTCAGCGTCAGTGGGCTGCAATGGTACTGACAATTCCTGCCGACGCCGTAAGTACGCGTGGTGGTGCGTCGGATGCGGTGCCCTGGCGGCGGCGCTGGGCGGTCTGCTGGCCGCGCAGCACATCCTGCTGCGGGCGTACACTGCCTCGCCACAGCACCTGGAGACGGTGCCGGCAGCAGTTCCTGCCGCTATGGTACGAATTCGCTATATAACGGTAGTGCAACTCAGCAGCAGGAATTTTTTCAAACATTTCTTTAGAACACTTCTCACGGTACAAAATATATAAGTGCGGAAAAACGTAAATGGACGCTCGATGTCTCTTCACAAGGCCAGAGGATAAGCTCGATCGTTGACGATTCGAATCGTTCTCCGCTGCATGTGGTGAAATAAAATATCTCTATCTATATAACTATTGGGCCAAAAGACATATGTAAAAGCTTACTTTTTTAAAGACTTTCAATTACTTTCAGTTGGTGTTGACTGGTGTGTGCATAATGAGTTTGGCGCGGCGCAGGAATCGCTACAGCTATATGGTAAGAAAAGTATGTGACGCTTTGCTTAACGTAAACACATTTCATGAATAAAAAAATATACTTAAATTTAAGGATACGTGTTTATGAGCTGATTTACTTTACTATTTATTAAGATTAAATGTTTAAGAGAAGTCATACAAGTGACCGAACAGTTGTTTCTTTTTGTGAATATTGTAATGATGGCACAAAGCAGAGACAAAGCTTCGCTGCTTAATCTTATTTAAGACATTTTATCTATATTATATATTATATTAGCGGATGTCTGGGACAATTCCGTATGCTTTATGACTTGTACAAATTATTGGCGGCGCCATCTTGGTTTTTTAAGTGATAAAGGCAATGTTAACAATGTTTTATTTTTTTCAGATAAAAGTGGTGGGGGCTTGTTGTCTAGTCTGTGCGCTGACTTGCGTGCTGGTCACCATTACAACTACCGTCATACATATGAATAAGTGAGTGTACTCATATTTATTTTAATATAACTCTATCTAGTGCTGTTAAATAATGCTTAATATAATATTAGGATTAATTCTACATATTCTTAAATATTCTATACCATTCGTCCAGTCTATGACTTAAATTCAAGTGTTCCATTCTAATACTATTGTATCAATATGTCAAGAAACATTACAGCACTATTTTTGTTACAAGAAAGAAAATATTCGGTAACATCACACAATTAAATATTTAATATTTTTTTTCAATTTGTTCGTAGACTGCAGACGCTAAAATTCTGCGAGTACACGAAACTAACAAGAACATGCACATGTTATTCCGTGGCCACGGACTCCCCACACAGCGGCACTGAAGAAGATGGTGCGTGTCATTTCTAATAATATTATAGCGTTCACTAAATTATTTCCATAGGTAATTCGGTCTTAAATCTCCAACCTTCGATGAAAGTCAACTTTAGATGATCAATGATCGACCTTAAAATCTTCTTTAGATTTGAGTAAACTATTTTAAGGTGTAATCCACTGCTCACTACGTGAAGTAGCAGATGTTCTGTCAGGCTTTACGTACAATAGAAGAGGGAAGGGATAAGGAAAAGGAGTTGAGAAAAGGATGGGAAGGGTAATTGATTTGGACTGGGGCCTCAGCACCTGACTCATTAGGCTCATTCATGTACGTATTTTCTGTGAGGTCGTGTTCCTTCACGACTCTCTAGTCTTCATTAGAGCTGGCGGTGATAGCACGGCACGACCAGAGACACTCCGTTTATCGTGTCAACCCATCACCACCGTCAACATTTTTCGAAAATATTTTGAATCATTCGAGTGTTACGTTGTAAGCGTTAGTGAGTATCAAAACAGACGTGTAGGTGATGTCTCGCACTGGTTTTAGCACAATACTCTCACTTTGTAAAATATTGTAGACATTAAATACTACTTTCCACACTCTCGAATAAAGGTGTTACCACTGACAAGGTGGTACTTGTCAGGAGTTGAAGTCCTTCCTTTCTTTTTTACATGCCTTTAATAGACTATTGTGTCGTCCAAAGTCAGTGAAGAAACTATATTCATTTTTTGTGCTGATTTATCCATACATTACCGGTAAGCCGAAAATGTGGGTGACAACATATGTATCACTATCAAGAGTGTATGTGTGTAGTACGGTGCGTGTTCGAGGGCGTGTCGGAGTGCGGCGTAGTCCACGGCGCGCTCTACTGGTGCCTGCGCGGCGTCTTCGCTCTATCCGTCAGCGCCGTGCTCGTCTGCATCTTCAGCTGCATGCTGGCGTACCAACTGCTTAGGTAACTATATACTTCTTTCGCTATAGATTGTATTGAGCTTGTCTCTTGAGTAGGTATTTTATAGACGTAAACAAGCAAGCAGGACACTATGTTGTGTTACCACCGCTACCTATCGATATTTGCAGTAATTAAAATATCTGCGGATGTTTTTTAAGCGTTTTTTGTAAACATAGGTGGCTAAGAAAAGGAGAGGAGTAGCTAGGAGAGGTTGGTGTTATCTCGCAACAATAAGATGATACCGAAAAATATGTTAGATTTATACTTATATGTATGTATTCCATTCTCAAAGGCTGACTGGTAATTCCGTCTCCATGGAATGTAACTTGTCAGACAAATAATTAAAAGTTTTGCGTGTATATATTTTTTAATGTATAATATCATAGAAGGTTATTTAAACATTTAGTTAATTTGAGTTAAGATTCCAAACTCAATTTATTCAATTTCCTGTGTTGTGAAGACAGGGCAATTTGTAGTATACGAAGTCTGTTCTGTAACAATTTCACGCCAAGTTTTAAATCTGTTATCTCGGCTTTTACATGAACGTAGTCCATGATATCGGGAACTTCATATGCCGTTCGTAACTTTTTAATGTCATCTAATTTTACTGCTAAACTTTTACCCTGAGACTCTATTATTTCCGTCTCTTTGTTTAAACTCACTGTTTGTTGTTGTTTTCTCTTCACGTTGTTAATGACTTCATTTAAATAAATGTTCTGCTCCATTAGCGCTTTCTTGTGGACGCTCAAGGTTAGGTTGGCATCTCCTGTCATTTTTTTCAACTCGGCCAACTGCTGCAGCTTCTTGTCTATAATTGTCAAACACTCGTTATTTTCAATTTTAATTTTCTCAAAATCGACCGGTCTCAAATGTTCGCTCAGTTCTGCTTTTATTTTTATCTGTCCTTTTAATTTACTGTATTGAGTGTTTAAAGTGCTCGTACGAAGTCTGAATTTACCGATTTTTCTATCGGTGATTTTTACCCATTCATTCATATATCGAACCCAAATTTCTGCGGGAATCCGTTGCGCTATTTTATCCCATCCTTGAACGACAACTTCCTTGTAAAACTCTTGACGAAAATTTTGTATGTGATCGACTCTGAGGTCGAGTTCTTCCAATTGCGCTTTCAACAGAGCGTGTTGTTTGGCAGCTTTTTTGCGCATTAATTCCAAGTTTGCCATCAAAATCTCCATTTCAGCAGATACAATTTCTGATCGTTCTAGTACATTTATTTTTGGACCAGTTCCGAACATGATTGTACCACCAACTCTCGCCGATGATTCGGCTCGTTTGGTAGAAATTTTAGAAGGACTCGCAAACATTCTAGATGGACTAGTCAACGATTCAAAAAACAGTCTCGATGTTTGCGATCGAACAAAGCTGCCGACGTTTAGAGAAGAATTACTGTTCAACCTCGTGGCGTATTCCAGAGCCTGTTGAATTCCATACAACAGCATTGGGTCCAATCTCGTCATAGTTTTTTCAAATACTTCATTTTCCAATGTTAAAATTTTTATTTGATGTTTTAAATTGTTCACTTGCTTTGCCAATTCCTCGTCCGTTATCTCTTCTATGTCGTTGGTAATTTGACTTACCGATCGTGATGGAAAACTTCTGTTGACGTGGGATTGTGATGCAGACATATTTTTCTAAAAGTAAATACTAAAAAATATCCAAGTAAACGATAGAAAACTGCAATGACGAAGTCTGTTGACATTATTAAAATGACATCTTATTGTTTTCAGGTTATAATTGTTTGAAGTGTAGTGTATTTCTTATGGCTTTTGAATAAAGTTCATATTTGAACGAGGTATTTCTCATCGTTGTCTTGGTTAACTTTGCCGTTTTCAAGATTATTTGACTTGGTTTCTATGGTAACAGGAAACTAATTTTGGATTTGATGCATAAGAAGTTTTTAAGTCACTTGGTAATCGATGTTTTCATATTCTCGCTTTATGTATGTATCATCAACCAAATGACTAAATTCAAAATAATTGTAGTTTACTAGTTTTTTTGTGTGTGAATGAATGTAAGTGTTCTGAAGGTCAGTGACGATTTGAATTTCGATTCTTAACTATTACGCATCAAATGACTGCACATTTCGCACTGATAAGTTCTGTGAACATCGAATAGCGATCACTTTCTCCATCTACTTCAAAAAAAAAAGAAGGAGGTTCTCAATTCGGTCGTATGTTTTTTGTATGTTTGTTGCCATACCAACATCGTCATTTATGTTATAAATTATATTTCATTTTTTTCTATTTTGTTGGAAGGAAGATTAGCAAAGGGTCCTATTTAATTTTGACATTGATTGAACCTTGTGTTCTGAAGATATATTGAAAATTGTATGTTAATTTTGATAGTATGTATGACATGTGTCAAAAAGTTGTTAATGTAATGTACCATGGCAACAAATATTGTAAATTAAGCTTTTTATATTTCTTTTCCCTAAAAGGGGAAGAATTATACAAAATTTCAGTCGATTTTATTTTTGTTAAAAAACGACACAGATTATAATTTTACATTTGTGTTTGTTTTCAGTCATGAACGTAAAAAGATGTATTGGGAGCAATTGGAGCTGAGATGTAGGTCGCTGTACCGCCCGCCAACCGGCCAGGCCGCGCCCTCTACGGGCAGGCCCGTGCAGGTGAGGACTTTACTCTGATATATATTTATTGTTAGGAAGGCCAACGGTAAAATTGAATACAATGAGAACAAATAATAATAAGAAATAGACAAACAAGACAAACAGACAAAATGTCCGTCTTACAGAATTAGTTGTACTAAAAGTATCATAAAACGATATCAGAGCCCCACATCAAACTCTGCGAAGCAGACTTTGAACTTTTCCGAGCAGCAAAATTACCTGCTACATTTTGACGCTCAACAATGAAAACTTTACCCATACGACCGAAATTGATTCTCTAGACGACGAACAGCGATACTGTAGACTCAGTCTTCAAGTAGTTTTAATTGAGGTCTCAATACAATTGAGACCTCAATTACAATCATAAATATATATATATATACATATATATATATATATATTTATGATTTTTCAGTTAATTATGCACAAAAACGAAAAGATAATACCTTTTTTAGTATAAAGTTTGCTTTTATGTAATAATATTCATTTTTGATTTTTTTTTATAAATTTTAATAATTTTAATGCATTCAAAAATACCGCGCGATCAGATTGTTATTGGTTTTGTTGTTGGTTTTTAAGTTCACATCGTAACTTCACATCGTGCTAATCATCATACTTAAGCGGTAAATCAAATATAATAGACATATTAATTTATATTTCTATATTTTAGGTTGAAAAAGTAAAAACGTGCACTTTTAAATTATTTTCCACTTTTTTGTAAGTTATTTTGATAGTTAAACTTAATAAAAAAATAAACATATTTGTTTGAATGGTTTCATCTTCAATGAAAAATTAAAATCACAGATTTTGAAAAATATCTTTCAATCGGTCTCCTCAATACAAAAGCAAACTTTTTCATGTCATATATATATATATATATATATATATATCAATCAGCTGTCTGCTGGCTGTCGGGTTCAGCTAGTTATTTTTAAAGGAAGATTGAGGAAAGTAGAAATTACTGTCATAAATAAGCGTTGATATCCGCGAATATAAGAGTATACATTTCATTCATAACTAGTAATACCTACCATCCTTCTGTCATATCGCAACTAACCATCAGAAAGGATTATTTTTTCAAGCTCTTTTATTACAAGAAAATCCAAAGTAACTTTTAGATAATTTAATCGTAATCTTTAGCCAAAGCTAGACAGCATAAAATTATGCGAATATAATTCGTGCTATAGATAACACGGGAAAGGATTAATTTGCTCATCACTCACACATGCGCAGAACAAGTCTCGTTTACACGGTAATATGATTGAATGATTGGCCGCCGGTCGATGACCTTGTGCGCGCTGAAGCGGTTTGTCAACAAGTTGCGTTGTTTTGTCTTAAATGTGAGCAGTCACTCCTTTGCGTACACTTTGTTACTTAATAGATTTTTTATAAAGTTCAATTGATTGTTAAAATTGCCTACTGCGTACATTGTTACGTCTCAGTCTCACGATTTATTAAAATTTTGTATTAATTATTTAATTGTTGAATTGTTTTAATTATTGAAAGCAGTTCCGAAAAATTATTCTAGTAGGTATATCGGTCGTAATAAACTTAACATAAAATTAAATAAATAAATATGGAATACGATGTGTATAACGAAAATCTATTGTATCGACCGATAAAATGGGAAAAGAGAAAGGAAATAACGATGGCTTTATATTATAGAAAATGCTGTCAAATATAACCCCCCAAATTACCGTATAAAAACGTAAAATATTGTCCACTTAAATATCAATAAATTATGAACGGAACGCTACCAGAAATGTTATTTATAAACACTAATATTGCCATGGAGATTTTACTATGTAGTGAAATGTGTATGTAGTGCGTGCGTGTGTGTACTTCGTGTATTTTCGTGATTACATACACGAAGCTAAAAAGGTAGCATAAATTTTGTTTAATACTTGCCATGAATCTTGCCTTTTGAAGTTGGCAATAGGTAGTTGTGCAAAAGCTCAAATGCCGTGTGAGACGGATGACATCTTTTCATGTCACTGGCTGGCTGGTGGCTGTACTACTTATTGTAATTCATTCGTTTTATGTAGGTACTTTGTATGAAATGCATAATAAAATAATATTTCACTTCACAACTTCAGATCACGAAAATTGTTTCGAGTATCATTTATGTATACAGTCATTTTTTGTTGTTCTAAGGGATAACTCGTTATTCATTTTTTGGTAAAGAAAAAATAAACTTTTTCAATTTGTCGATCACATTGTATGTGCTTATAATGCACTAAAAATTGCTGTGTAAAGAAAGACTCGGTTAATTTCACCAAGATCACGTGATGGCTGTCAATAATTTCAAGTCAATCATTTCGTTATGAGGCAAGATGAATTCACCCGTGAAATGCAGATGCACTGCGTACTCGGACAACAGCTGGCAGGATGCAGGCCGTCAGCTGTGGACGCCATATTGTTTTTGCTGTGAACAATGTGCCCACGCGAACTATGCGCGGTATGTGTCCATTGCTTTTTGTTTTATAATTCTAAGACGTGGAATTATGAACAGGAATGCAATTGCTTTATCGACGATTAAAACAATAGTCAATGTTCAAGAAAAAAAAATATCGTGTACCGTAATTGGATAAAATATTATTTAAACATTTTGATATTTCTTTTATAATAGGTTAAATAGAAAAATAGTTACGATTAACCTTGAGAACTTAATTTAATGCAAACTCGGAATATCATGTTAAATGTTAAATTGTGCATTATTTAAACCTTCTGTCAAATAATCAAACTAGAATGTCTTCAAATCTCAAAATTTTATCCTGATAATCACACATATTTTTATATCACTAACTAGCAAGACGAACGAGGCCTTTGTTGGTAAGTGGTGACGATACAGTCAGTACAGTAGGTACAATTTTGAAATACAATGTCACGTGGAACAGCATATTTGTTACTTTAATAGGGAGAAGATAAATCTCAATAACCTAGTATTTTAGTAACCCGAGGAACCATTATGTAGTGGACCGTAATATTATTTGCTTATTACTTTTCGACACAGAAATAGGCGTCCGCATCTCTGGAAGCATTGGAAAATATTTAGGTATTGCTGTTGGCAGCTTACGACTTTGGTTATTTTGCATCAAACTAATTTGGATCCAATACCAGGGCATTTGTTTCTCTATAACCATGTATAATGTTTACCAGAAATTTAAATAAGCGCAATATAGCACTAGCCCTAGGAAGAGTGAAGTTGTCTTCTTTACTTCTGGCTCTTACATCGACCGTTCCTCTCGCTTTGCCTTAGGGCCACCGCACAATAACCTTAATTTTACGCGGTTTCAATTAAAAACCTAAACTTTGTAAACAAAACCTAAACTTTGTAAAACGCCTCACCTTTTACGCTAAAATCGTAAATTCTAAAAACACTTGCGGAAATCAACTTTTTCTCTCATTATCATATTCACTTTTAATAGGTAGTACAATTTTACTTCACTTTATCTCACAATTTCAAAACAAAAACATTTTCGATGAAAATAT
This sequence comes from Papilio alexanor hazarajatica, assembly GCA_018246295.1. Classification (NCBI taxonomy): domain Eukaryota; kingdom Metazoa; phylum Arthropoda; class Insecta; order Lepidoptera; family Papilionidae; genus Papilio; species Papilio alexanor. Next base: position 8,636 of record DWLR01003846.1, read on the forward strand.
AAAATAAGGTAATGACCTCCTTAATGACGTTTTTTTGCTTACAAAGTTTAGGTCTTGATTTGTAACATAGTGTAGATTAATTTAAAAACTATTTAATATATAAAATGTTTGCAGTTAGTTGGGGAAGATGTCGCTAGCGGACGTGCGGTCGGCGCGCAGTTCGCCCGTGCCGGACGCCTGCCCAGAGTGCGACACTAGCGCCTCCGTCACCTCAGATTTGCATAAGGTACGCTTTCTTTAACCGTTAACGGATTTTAACTATTGATGTGACGGACCCTCTAAAATGTATATCCATGGATACGGTTATAGATCTAAACTTTTTTTTATCTCAAGTCTATTTTTATGTGGCAGTAATTGTGCCCTAGCGGCTATCAGATTTAACTTTAGGTGGACAAAGCATATTTTGCCGTCCTACAAATCTGCATAATTCGATAGCCTAATTCAAGACTATAATTAATACAATTTATTTTCAGTCAATATATATGCAGCTACTAATTTTTTTAGTATTTCTTTAAACAATTCGACCTTTTTAGCATAATTTATGTTTGGTTATAGATTTGTATTTATTGTACATGATAGAGACTGAACTATTTTTATAATTAGTGTGGAACAATGCACTTTACTTTTGGTAACTCTTGCTTCGAAATCACGCACCAAAAAAATTAGATCTAGTACGAAAACTAAAAAAAAAAACCTCGTGAAACTAATTCCTTCAATAGTTGATCGACTTGAAAATTAATTCTCTTAAAGTACCAGTATACATTTACTACTATTAGATTTTTTAGATAAATTTAGTTACCATTTTGGAGTCTTGAATAAGGGCGCCATCTTTTGATGTCATTTGGCATCGTTGCGTAGTGAAATTTCATAACAACACGATCGATGAACCATCACAGGTGTCGTGATTTTTTTTAAAGTTTTATGGAGACTGTCGTTTTGTTTTCGAAAACCCTGATGTACTACCTAATTAAATTAAAAGTTTTAAATTTGCAATACATTCGCCTAATCTATATTTATTATTTTAAGTCACATTAAATGTTATTTTTAGAGATTTAGTGTCTATATTGTCTATAATGTTAGTAAGTAAATTAGACCGTAACCGTAACGTATCAGATTTGTAGTATGGTCTCCTATTACTGGGCTTCAGTGGCACAACTTATAATTTTGTGTATCAGTGTGTATAACTATCTAAAATCTTTTCAGTACCAAGTGGCATGCACTTGCAAACCGTCGAATGCGCAGTACGCATGCGCAGACGACCCTGGCCCTCCGCCGCCTGCGAAGACGGACACCCCTCCCGCGCTGCCGCCGCGCCCGCCCACAAGTGTCCTAGCAGCGACCAACAGGAGGACCAATGGTTTGTTAACTTTATGACTAAGTCCTTAGAAGCTCTAATCGAATGACTAGCAACAAAGAGTCTCACAGATTAATCAATTGAGCATTCATCTCACGGTCTGGTAAGTGATAAGTTGATGACTTCTCTAGTCTAGGAACGTAACCAGCTCAAGATTTTGAATACATTGTAAGCGATATTTATCACGATTATTGATACTGCAAGGCCATTTTAGTGACTCACACGTTTTTTTTTAATTATCTGGTTTTGTTACTTGTAAAAGTTAACGTCCAGATTTTTTTTATTAGAAATAATTAATTATCATATCATAAAAATGTTAACGTGTAAAAAAATAAATACCTCTTCCCAGAAGTTAAGATATCCCCTTGTTTATTGTAAATGATATTTTAAATGTTTATCATATTGTAAACTAGCCATCACGAGAGAAAAGATCGGATTTAAAGAATTAAGAAGGCATTAGAAATGAGAAATTGATTAAGAGATGAATAAGTGATCTCTCTTTCCTTCCTTGCAACTACGAAAATTTATGATGCATAAGTGACAACGTCGTCAAAGAATCCCAAAGATGGGATTATAAGACGTAAATAGTATTTCTTATTCGAGTCAATTATTAAATAAACTGATTTAAATACTCCTATTTAAAAAAAAAAAAACTTTCGTAAGCGCTGCATCTTAGTTACTAGTATCAACTGTACCCAATTGAAAACTTTATAATATGGTAGGAATGAGACACTACTTTCTTTTAGGATATCGTATTTGACGTTTGAAGTGATAACGTTAAAAATGCGGCTTAATTACTATCTTTCACTTTGAATAAAATCTCGTTTGTAATTTCGAGGAACGCAACTGAGTCACACCGATATCTTTTGAACTGTTTTTAACTGTACAATCTATAATTGAATTATTATTTTTTGTTTATTACATACAGAAAAGTTATTACTTACAAAGATTTATGAGCTAGGTACGGCGACAGTTTCAATTTTTTCTCAACTTTTAGGAATAGTAAAAAGCGTATGACAATTTTTAGTTCTGTCTACTACTAAATTATTGTTTTATAGAAGAACATATTTTTTTTTAATTTTATGTAGCATGAACCTCGGCTTCCGAAGATCTATCGAAAATAGACATATTAGTAGATTTGTCCCTTAAATGCATGATTTGTTTCTTTTGACTTTAATCTGCTATTTGCTAACAAATAGTACACAAATATTTATAAAGTAACTATTATGAAATAAAGAAAAATAAGTAAAAACTAATAAAGCTTGATTTTAAAAGGTAAAATGACACACAATCAGCTAGGAGTTAAAGAAAGTGTATCATTTTTGAAATACTGTGAATTTATGGTTTAAGACAAGTCCAGTTTGGTTTTAATGTATTTGTAATGCGACGTACCGTAGCTATAAATGACAATAAAATTATATAAATTTGAAGTTGGTTTTGTTATTGTATTACCTATTTGTAATACTCCACCGGAATTCAGACGGTGAGGATAACATTTACTTTGCGAATATCTCTTATGCCATTTAAACTTAATTTTTCACATATAAACTTTTCTATAGGTACACACACATTAACAATTATTAATGCTTTCCGGTCGGTCAACATAAAATTGCACAATAAACCCACGTAAATGTCAAAACCGTCATCGATCTTTGAAAACCGACAACCATTGATTCTCCATGAGATCTTATGCAGGTGTGTTTAAAAAAAACATTACCAAATCCGACAAAAGATTTGTATAGGAATGACTACCTGTATCTCAAACCATTGTTATAATACCTGATTCTATAACATGTCAAGAAAAATTCTATATTGTCAAAGTTTTGGACAATTCAATGAATAATTCACCATGGAATGTACGCACATAAATATATTATATTGGTACACAGTTGCGCGGTGAATCCATAAGTTACATTCGGATACGTTTAATTTAAGACCTTTTTACCTGCAAACCCATAAAGCACGCATTGCTTCTGCGCGGGTTAGCCATTGTCAGAATACATAACCTAGTCGCCACTCGTAAACGTATTAATAAACCGTGTAACCTATATTTGTACGCTAAAATTCAATGTCTGTTGTCTTTGTGTTGTTATTTTTGATACGGGCTGAATTTTATGCCAGTGTCGGTGATATAAAATGTATTTGTTTGTTTTAAAAGATATTACACATAAATAAAGGAGGGAAAATGAAATAATTCGATTATTTGGTAAAATTTTAATGTGTGCCATATTTATTTGGATATATAGTCAGTGTTTATTGTGGATATTTAAGTGAGAAAGATGTTTGTAATTCAGAAATCGAAGATTGTTTGTTTCGTTCGAAAAGGTCATTGTTCTTTACCCTGTTTGTGAGTGGTGTGAAAATCGATTCAAGGAATGGCGCGCAATTCGAATGTGAAGTTTTCTTTCTACGTTTATTTGTTTTTAAATGTTATGTGAATTAAAGTTTATCAGTAATTATTTTATATGATAAATAAAAGGACATGACATTTTACTGTTGACTTCAAATTATTTTATTTTATAATATTCCGTGAGAGAACAGAAATCGAAGAAAAATAAATAACTAAAGGATATGCAAACGTGTAGAATTATGCAAGTTTTACAATATCAAGTGGCGACCACGCCACAAGCGACGATAGCGGCAGATGTGGCCCAGCATTATGTCCCACCACCACCATATTTTGGTAATTAAACTAGAGATAATTGGCTAAGCTTATTAAATGAAAATACTATTTTATTTATTCAATTATCAATATGTTCACTTGTTTTTAATCTTTCATTTCCTTTTTAGCCATGTAATACATTCTACAAGTAATAAGAAATAGAATTTTATTTGTACTTTAATGTACTATAATTACATCACTAGTACAAAAAAAATTATAGTGACGACTGTTACATTTTTCCTGACACCAAGGTTGATGTTT
>DWLR01003847.1:0-12908 GCA_018246295.1 Papilio alexanor hazarajatica
TTACTTTGCTCAACCGACACAATAATTAAAGGATTTTAAATCGAATCATTACTTGTGATGTAAACTGGATACTGTACAATAAACGCAAGCGCTCGTCGCAATGGCTGAACCTTGGAGACCCAGTCAAATCCTACCCTAAACGAAAATTGACTCAGAAAAAGTTACTTGTGAGTGTTTGGTGGACTAGCGCCGATGGCGTTCATTACAGCTTTCTAAAATCTGGCCAAAAAAATACGGCAGATATCTATTGTCAGCAACTGCAAACCTGAAGCTGAAGGAAGAACTAGCTGCTAAACAACCGAGATTGGTCAATTGCTCTAGGCCACTGCTGCTTCACGATAACGCAAGACCACACACTGCACAACAAACAACCACTAACCGCTTTACAATTGGAATGTCTGCGACATCCACCGTACTCCCTGGACCTTGCTTCACCATTTTTTTCCGGAATTTGGACAACTTCTTACAAGGAAAAAAATTCAACTCCGATGCGGCAGTCCAAGCCAATAATGATTAGATAATAAATAAACAATAGTGATTAGAATTTACGATACTAATTATAAATCCTATAACAGATTTGATCTAAGCAAATACTAATCACGTACGAGGTGTGTTTACAAGCCAGTTAAATGAGCTAGCCGCCGGTCGCTACGCTATTCCCACGAGCTCTAACTGCGCCGGGCATAATTTATTAATTTGTTTTCAGCTAACGAATTGCGCTAATGCGAATCCGCTCGCTGCCTCCAAAGTATCGGGATTTGTCATGCAATATGTAACGATCGGTTTTATTGGATAGATTAATCGAACCATTGAATATGTATCTACTAATAGTGCCTGTTGTAGAACACTAACACACTAACACTGAATTGTTATTATAAAAATAATAATAATAATAATAATTTTGTAACGCATAAACTCGTGTCTGACCACAATCCCACCTAGTGTTTACTTTAAATGTGATATGCAAAAGTTTATTTTTAGAGTATTAAGTAACTCTTATATTTAAGATACCTACGTCATAAATGGATGAAAATATTGACGTTGGCAACTTTTTTCAATCCTTTGCTGTACACAAAATGTACGAAGACACAAATAGCTTTGTTTGAACGCATTATAACGAAAGGATGAATATTAGTCGTTCGTCTGAATCGTCGATGGCATAAGCGAACTTGAAAATTAAATTATGTCACTTTAAAACACCGAAAAACGTATCGTTTTTAATCTATCTGTGTAAACCGCCGCCTTACTTTCTGTTACTAAGTACGTGATATGGAAGTATTTAGTAGAAAAGATGATCGTAGTTACTAATAAACAAAGAAGTTCCTTTTAGGTAAATGAATTCGTGATTATAAGCATAACTGCCAGACAGTGTTATTTATACACCTAGACGGTATCGTAAAGTCGTATAGGATCAAAAGGTTATAGAATTCGAGTTCCAGTAATATTTTCTTAGGTCATAACGGTTAATAAATATTTTTAAGTGACACTAAAACACTTTGTTCTTTAGTACATAACATCATTCACATTAAAAATCGATAGACTTAATATTCTATTGTTGAATGTGTAGCAGAGATCTGATGGCAATATAATAATAACACGATTTTGAACAAATTTTACGTACGTATAGATACATTTAACAATTAGAATAAGGAAATAATAATTAAATTACAAGGAAAAATCATAGATGTAGATATATTTAATAATAAATTTACGATTAATTACATAGTTCTGCGCCGCTTTATACGTAATCCAGGGTGGGTTGTGGATCACGTAGGTTGCAGGGTATCAATAATTCATCACAGCTGCAGTCCGTCAGGCGAGATTGCAATAACAATGGATCAGGGGCGCACCGGAGCTTTTGTGGTGTAAGGTGCGAGAGTGGAGCGGTAAGGTGTAATAGCGAAATAGATGTTTCACAGCCTCTTAAAATCGTACCTTACCCTATCTTAAATATTACTTAAATTTCTAAAGTATTGTTAATTTCAATTATATTGAGATACGTATGATAATTAGAAAATGTATAAGTAAACTTGTTAATATAAATAGTGTAGAAGCAAATTCTTTTATACTATAATGATAATTTGTACATGTATTTGTGCAGTAAATTATTTAATTTAGCTTAGGTTTAACTGCTGTCACATTACCTATATGCTTTGTAAAAAGCGAAGAGCGTATCTGGTAATAACCTCATTTATATGCAAAGAATTTATTACATGATTGAGTCGCTTGAGTTTTATTTTAATACTTGCGACATTGAATTATTTTACAAGTAGTAAAACTTTCTTTCGTAAGGATAACATCTAGATTACCATTACGGTGCCAAGAGGCAACAAAGTTTCTTGGTACTCAAATTTGGCTCTTAATAAACTCTATGATTGTTATATCTGACAATCATAATTATTGTACCACCATTTATTAGATACATGGGATGTAAGTAGACTGATAATTTGGTAATTTAAAGTAATTTCAAAATTAAATACTTTTATTAGAATCGCTTCTAAATTGTACCATACGCCAGCGGGCTCAGCTTTTGTCCATTTGACGACTAAAGTGCCACCAACACAACTTGACCCTTCCTTCTACATTTAAGTGGGACAATTGCTGTAATTCTACAAAGAAAAGCATACAATCTCATAGGTCTAGGCAAATGGATGTTGCGTAGAGCTTTACATCTATTAACAGCTCTGGTACTACGGCTGTTAATGTGTCGAATGCATTTTAAATAATTCGCGATACTTATGCAATTGCATTGGGATCGATTGGGGCTAACGCGTTGGCCAATACCAAGTAATTGTTGTTACTAAGATATTTACATACAGACGTACATATTAATTTCGATGACCTTGTGTTTGGAATACTATTCTCGTGTAAGGAAGTCTAAAACGGCACCTATAACGATTAAATCGTCTGTTTAAACGTATTCAACTAAATTACAATTTAAAATGTTTTAATTCACTGTGGATTTACTTCCAATCCAAACTATAGTTTTAAAGAGTATTTTACTATAAGCAAAAAAAAATTATGAGTAATTGTAACTTCTGGAAGGTACTTACTAAATAGCATTTCGGAACATAGTTATCTAATTTCATGCAAAAGCTTACTGTTTGGCAAATAACATAGTTCTTACTCGTAGGATCGATAATCGTTGATGATTATCGATCCTACGAGTAAGTCCTATTGTTATAGTTAAAAAATGCAAGACGTCGATAAGAGACGGCCTTATATTATTAACATTATAATGACGTTGATTTTCGAAATTCTTCGATGCGCCGATAATTATGAGTGTGGTTGTCTAATTGAACTCTTGAAAGTTAATACTTGTTGCATTGCATGATAGCTTTAGCAAATACTTATCATGTAACGCCTTTGACTATCTTCCTTGAAATTGCTTCAAGATCAAATCAGTGAAAAGTGGTGGGCATTATAAACTGCTTGATAAACGTCTGGTCGATGGGGAATGGGAATGGCACTAGGTTCTAGAATGGTGCCGTCTTATAACTTAAGAGATATACTGACGTTCTTGTCAAGGCTGTTGTAATCTACTAAATGAGAGCGATGAACTTATTATCTCTGTGGTGGTTTTAAGAGAGCTACGTCTCGAGTAGTGGACGTCTTTTGGTTTATCGCGATGATGATTTTTTCTACCAAGTAAAATAGGAAAGTGACAGGAGGAAAAGCGAGAGTTGAAATTAATTAAATGTCCAATTTAAAAAATTAAGTATTTGTCAACATACGTAAAAGTCCAGGAACTGAAATTCTTACTAATTTTAATAAAAACTGGTTGGAAAGTTTAAGAAAGTTTTTAAGGTGTCAAATAATTTAGTAATATACTTATCAATACGTTTATTTTATAAAACTTGGTTTATTTTACCTAAAGCGAAGCGATGTACAATGGTACAAATTATTTACAAAATAATTTCCTATAAATAAAACAATTACAGTCTAACGTTATACTATTCCTTTGGAACACAATGCACAAATATTTGGACGGAACCGATTTCCACATTACACATAAATTTACATAAATAAATATCAATTAAATTATCTTAGATTTGTAAAGACCCTATTTAAGAATACTGACAAATATTTATTTTAATTCTTAAGTAACAACTAACAATATTGTTTCCTATATCAACACTTGCAATTTCTTAAACATCAATTTAAATACAAAGTGAATATTTTTACATTGCTTTGTATATATTTTCTATATACGTCAACACGATGTGTTCGATGAAACTTTATTCATAAAAACTATAATGCTATTTCTATCAATATCATTAAACTTTTTTAGATGATATATTTTACCCTAAAAGTTTTGTGAAACCCAGTGTACCTTGGATCACAATATTTTAAATAGACTACGACCCTTAACACATAGGTACATGCTTACACAACAAAGGTAGTAATGGATAATTGTATGACTAAAAAGTCATGTAATACAGCTATGCGATGGTATTTATTAAATGTTCAAATTAACAAAATAATAAAAATATCAGACAAAAAAATCAACATCAAAAATGTTTATAAGCGTTATTCATAAATGATTCATTCACTGTTATTTGTAATTAATCACCACAACGTAGATAATTTTATAAGGAACACACTGGCAACCTAAAATATATTAGTAAATTACACTTAAGTGACCATCGCCCTCTCAGGTGGCATCGGCAACATATTGTATGTGAATCTTTGTCCGTAGTCGGCTAGTTTCAAGGTGGTGTCCGACCAAGGCGGGCTTGGGTTCCAGCGGTCCATAGCATCCGTGCCTTCTAACTGCATGGAAGAAGCAAGACGCATGCGCTTAGCCGCCGGATATTCCATGCCTATGAGATGGAAAAACATGTTAAATTTTGCCATGGAAAGAACGACGCGATTACATTGATGAGTGAATTGCGCAAGCTCCATTTCCTTACCCGTCCCTTAATCCTTTATTTTTACCCGATTGACCGAGCAGGGGGAGTTAATGTTTTAGCATGTATGTATGTATGGTAACATACATATACGTGTGTATGTATCCTTAGGATTGTGACCTTCTATAGCCTTAACGGCTTGACTGATTTTGAAGAAGATCAATAGATTCGTTTCTTTCCGCGGAGTCTTATAAAGGTATTACTTGTTTCTTATTTCTAATTGATTACGTACCCTTCTATCTTACAAAAGGCTAGCAATACGTTCGTTAGTCGTCTGTTTGTCATTTTTTTTAACTTATGGCAGTGAATAGTTTTGTCACATTTGTCAAATACATTGCACATATTTTTAATATGAATGTGAAATTATACTCACTCTCTAAAGTTCCCGCTGGACAAAGCTCCTGAGTGTAATTGACTCTCGGATATTGTTCGTAGTACTCTCTCTTCCCTTGGTGAGGGTATATGTACATATTGCTATTGACGATTATGTCTGGCGATGCTTCATAATGATGCGGCGATCTGTAGACAATAAATCAAACATAGATTCACGACGAAACCAAAGTGATGATGGAAGCGACGTGCTGGACGCAGGAAGAAGTCATGGCTAAGAAATATTAGGGAATTGTTTCGTCTCGCATTTAACTGGGATACATTTGATAATTTATCGGTCAACCTTCAGCAGTAGAAGAAGATGGGTTGGCAGAGATTACAGATCCTTTTGGTACGATCCTGGCACACCTCCCCTGTTTCTTGCACATTCATACATCTACCCATATTATTATGGATATTCTTAATACCACTTTTCTCTAATATGCCACCAATCTGGTCGGTATGTCAACTACGTCTAGGGTGTGTCATGCTAACATTGTTAATAATTAATTTTGTAAAAAAAGTCACTTTTTCTTAATTAATCTTTTCAATATCTACTGTTCAATATATTTTTTCGCCTAGTTCAAAACTTTTTTAAGAATTATTTAAGAGAGTGCGTTGTAAAATGTAGCTAAATATTCAAATCACTTCATTCCAACGCATTTTTATGTTGCCTTTTTACATTTGATTTACTTCACAAAGTTTCATTATAATATGTAGAATCTAAAAATGTCCAAATAGAAACCTTATTGCAATAAAATTAAGTATTATATTAATTTAAATCTGTTATATGGTAAGTTGGTGAGCGAGGGTTTACAATAAATATGGTAATGAAAGGTGTCAAATTACTCGGATGGACAAACGGACGGACAGGGTGATGATTTTCTTATTTATATTCCATCGGCCGGCGGTGTGACATGACGAGAACAAATTGTACTTAGTGACCTGTTTTTTGTTAGTAAAACTCGCTTTGATTTTTTTTATGTTAACGCTTAATGTAAATAAATATGGGACGGTGCCGTCAATTTAATTTATATATTATTTACAGGAACAAAAAAGTTTAGTTCAGTGACATGTAAACATGTAATGTGTACTAATGTAGAAAGAAAAGATTTGATTGTTGTTTGTTCCGGTTTAATTCAAAAACCACTGGACCAATTTTCATTTTTTTCACGAATAGAAACCTCTAACCCAGGCTATTTTATTATTATTTGTCTATCTGTCTACCCACGCAAAGCTCTGGTGAGTTGCTAGTTATATTACAAACAGATTATTTCTGCTTCATCGAAACGGATTATTCTCTTACTGGCTGTTTCAATTCATAAACGTTAGCAATACCGAAAAATTTATTATTTTAAGAATTAACAACACCATACGACGAGAAAAAGGTTGGCGCCAAGCGGACTATTTTTTGGCGTGCTTTTTCGGAGAGTGTAAAACTACGCTTTAGTGCTGCCCAAAAACTGACATATTTATTACTAAAATGTGTTAAGGTATAAAATATTTCGTTTCGAAAGTATTATGTGCAGAATGTAAAACGTGTTTAATATATGAGGATAATTTGCAATAAAATGCAGCGCGGTAGCCACGACGATATATTTATAATTTAATATCTCTAATCTAATTTACATCTGTATTCCGAAAGCGTCTTTTTAACCGACTTCAAGAAGCAGGTTTTCAATTCAGTTGTATTTTTTCGTTATTTTTTGTGTTTTAACTTTGTCACTTCCGAAGCGATTTCAAATATGTTTCTTTTGTTGGAAGGGGGGAGGGACATTCGCAAGTTGATCCTATTTAATTTTGAACATTGGTCTTGGGTTTCGAAGAAAATACGTAAAATTGTACATTAATTTCGATAAAAGATAGCATGAAATAAAAAGTTGTTATTGTCATTACCATGGCAACCTATATTGCAATTATTTTTTTATTTCTTGTCTTTCTAAATTATGTTATAAATTTGAAGTCAATTTGATTTTTGTGAAAAAAAAAGTTAAAAGATTATTTACATTACAATTCATTCGAATCCTTTTTAACCAATTTAAAGGCGCTTTCTTCTTTGTGGCCAATTCGACCTCTTTGGTAGGATGGTTGAATACGTTTATTTCAATTAAAATATGTACAATGAATTCAAAATATAAACCAATTATTGATAAATTTTCAAGAACTTCAGGTTAACGTTAAGATAAATAAAATAAAATTATTTGCTTACCTTTCTTCACTTATCGTAGACTGTGGGGAGTGCGTTGAATAATCGACGGGCCCTCTCTCTGTGTATATCCTCTCGCATCCGTACTCCTCAGGCTTATGCGTGACGTACGACGAGATATGGTATCCATTGTAATCCATCTCAGCGTTCTCAATATATGGATACGGTTCTTGGTAAGGATCTTGATAGCATTGGTCTCGTCTGAAGAACTTCTGGCAGCGAGGATCCAGCATGCCACAGGGCTGATTCTGGTAACCGTAATATTGGTACAGCCAGGAGTTGGCGAGCATTATTGACGCTTCTTCTTCACTGTACACAAAATTAGATACTTTAATATTGGAGCTCACGAATGGTATGTTTTGTGATTTCATATATGGGTAAATAAAGTTCTGATGTCTTCTTCAGACGCAGTAAAATTTATATCGATTAAAAGATTTAATGTTTGTAGATGAATGAGCTTGTAATTCATTTAGTAAATCTAGTCACTCTTAGAAAACAAATTTGTGTTATATGATGTTAACACATTCACTGTCGCCTGAGGTCTGATAGGCACCATTTTTATACTTCCCGCAGTTGCAACGCACAAACGTCTAGTTTTCACTCTGATGTTGAAGCAGCCTCGATTTACTCTTGAATGGAAACAAGAAGTGAAAAGTTCGATTCCCACACAGAACAAGCATTTGTGTGCATGAATATAACTGTTTGTCTTGAGTCTAGATGTAAAGACCGCCGGAGGATGGGCAGCAGCGTCCTTTTCTTAGTACGGTGGATCATACTGCGCCAACCCGCCTGCCAAGCGTGACGATTATGGCACATTTCCCCCCAATGATGCGATCAATGGGGAGGTCTATGTCCAGCAATGGACGATCATACGCTGAGATGGATGGAAAATTGTTGGATGAAGAATGGGAAACAGGCTGGAAATGACATAGTTGATATAATGAAGTCATACAAAAGTCCAAATAAACAATAAATTTACCTTAAGATCTGATTGGTTGCTACTATGAATTGTCGAGGCGTGTCCGCCGCGTCTTTGACTTGTAACACGACATGCACCCATAGGAACTGGCCATTTCTTTGTTGCAATTTCACTAATAGTATACAACATTTGTCTTGCTCTGACTGTGTTACTGTAAGAATAAATTAAATAGGATTTTTATTAATGATACAGGGTGTAAGAATTTGTAAACATTTTTATATTAAATTAGTTTAAACTGGTAAGAACGTTATTTGTTATATCTTACTTAATCTATGCTTCGTTTGCGCATCCCGTAAACTATCCCAGTGTAGGATTTGATACCACGAAACGTCAACTAGTTCCGGTTTCTTCCAACCCAAATACCATTCGCCACTGAAACAATAATACTTATAAAGAAAATAATGATACGTATTTATATAAAAACTAATGCAATAAGTGTTTGAGGAAAAAAAATTATAATATCGTGCTAACATTTTAATTTAATTTAAAAGCTTAATTTATTATAATTTGGGAATCCATAAAACTAATTTTTATACAAAATACTTACAGAATAAAAAAGAAATGTGATTCACAATTGTTAAAATAATTGTATAGGCTTCTATTTTCAAGGATTCAATCAGTCAATACTTTACTTCGAACCGGATGTGATAAAAAAAAGTGTAAAACTAAAGCTTATTTAAGTTTGACTAAGTATTACTCCCGTCTTACATTCGGATTTCTTAATTAATCGAAGTTATTATATTAAAGAGAGAGTTATCTAGTAACGTTAGATCCTGGTGAATTTGGACCGTTAGACACGTTAAAGTTATTTTTTTAAAATCTTTTTTAAACGAGTTCAATGATCATGTTTTTGTTGTAGATAGCACCTTTTTTGTCGAGACCGTGTTTAAGCTGATTTTTTTTTATAAAACAACGGAATGATCTATTGCAATAAAAAAATTATAAACTTATCACGCCGCCCAGGTCAACTTCAGTATTACAAATTTCATAAAATTAAAATGAAATTTTTATTATAAATATAAATTTCGCTCTTGATGCAGTATTATATAGTTTTAGGATACAGCTAAGGTCTTAATGTCTTTTTCCTAAAACGGTGAATATACCGTGGTGGTCAAGTTACCACTACGCTATATTATATTATAATAGATATTATAATTTCAAGTTGAATATTTTCCTCAACGTTTGTTATTTCTCAAACGATGTTGATATGCTTTATTGTTTGAAATATCATTTAGTATAATATATATTTCAATGACTCGAATGTTTATTGGTTTAGTAATATGCGTACTTAGCGTCGATATGAAGTATCTTCATGTCCATGGCGTGGACAGTTGTAAAGACGTTGGTGGCTCCATTCACGACGCACTCTCTGGTCTCGGGCATCGCCAGGGGTGTGCATATAGCTAGGAACACTGGCTCATTGCGACTACATAGCGGAAGGTACGATACATAGTGCCCTCTAACAAGAACTACCTAAAAAAAACATTATTAAATTGTTAGCATTTTATGATATCTTATTGAATATAAATAAATTACTAAAAAGTAATAAAATCTATGACAGAATGTAAATGTCTTTCATATTTAGAATTGTTTTGTATAAATACATTATCTGAAGCTATTTAAGTATGATAAAATGATCTTGTACGTATAATAATATTATTAAGTTAATAAATTGTCTTGGGTGGGAATCGAACCCACGACCTGCGCGAGAAGCGTCTTGTCATTGCGCCAACCGGTCAGTCGCGTAATAAAGCACGGGTGTTTAAAATCGATCTTACCTCTACCTACCCCATAACGGATATAGATTACTTAAATATTATCTTTATTCCAAGCTTCTAAAAAGTATAGGAGAGTCTTTAGTTCATTGAAACAACAGACATGCGTAGCAATATCAAAATGGCTAATACTTCTTAATATATTTAAAAGGTCATTACAAAGTTGTGTTCCAAAATTATGTTATTCGTAATAATTCTCCAACTATGAGTCATTAAATTTGAAAACGATAAACGACTGCTAACTTAGTTCAATGTTAGACATAATATGACAACTTATCAGTGCGCAGGCACTAAACAAATATTTAACGATCCAATTTGTACTTACTTTTTGGTCGCCAAATCTCATTTGTCGTCTCGCGTTTCTTGATACATTCATTCTACAGAAGAAGTGTCTACTCTTTGGTACGTTTTCAGTCTCGCCGTTGCTCCCTCTGTTCAATTCAACTTGTACTGTTTGGTGGTCCTGTCGATCTATGATGTCGTAAACGCTATCGCCGTGTATCAATAAATCTTCCTAAAAAATAGTATTAACATATATTTTTTGATCTCATATAGGCCTAATAGAAGTAGTTTTAAAGTAAAAATGAGCGGGCTCAACCGGGGACGTACCACGATCTCAGAATATCGGCGTGAAGGAGACGTAACAAACGTTGCGTATACGCTGTTACAAATAAAGATCTAAACCTCATAAACAGTCGGATGCAAAAACAAAACTGATTTGTTTAATACTTATTGTATTTATTGTAAGTACGTCGCAGCAAAAGTAATTGAAAGTAACAGGTGTAAGGATAGGCAGTAGGCATAATTTATAAAGGATACTAATCAAATACACGGTAAATTGTAAATATTATTCAGTAGTAGAAAATTTTAGTAATATTATTTTACATAAGTGTTTTTTAGTTACACATTTTAAGAAAACATTGTTAAATTTTATGAAAGCAAAGATTAGTTTCCAAATGAAAATGATGAAATTAAAACCTTATAAACAAAGTTCACTATAGGATTCTATAGTGAACTTTGTTTATAAGGTTTTAATTTTTAAAATATTGTAATAGTGGATTCACTATTACAATATTTTAATTTTTGCATTGGAAATGCGACTTTGTGGAAATTGTGAGATAAGGGAAGTTGTGTAATACGGATAAACTAATGTTAAAAAAATTGATTTACGTAAATATTTTGGAATTTACGAATTTTAGCGTAAAATGTGAGTTGAATCCATTGTTTGTAAAGTTTAGGTCTTCATTTAGAATAGCGTATATATTTTTGCGTTTTGCCTGAACAGTGAGATGCAGATTTCAGATTACGATTACGTTGTTGATAGGTAGCGAATAAATACGTTATAATTAAGAAATAAATAACGAATGAAATTAGGAATTATCTAATTATATTTCAAAATCCTAAGATGCAAAGTAACCATAGACATTATTTACATCATGAGACGCCGTTGTAGGTATTCGTACAACTATTTATAAATCGATTTAATTATTGGTGAGAAAATTACAAACCATTGAGTGTCCCAAATATTCAGCGGCATTTTCCGATATGTACAACAATTTTCCGTTCTGTGTCATCATCATCATAAAACCGTTCATTGCCTGAAAAACATTGTAAATATCAGTAATACTGATTTTATGGTTTCACTTTAACGGGTCGTAAAATTGAAAATATATATACGTATATTATTATACCTTTGAAAATCCGATATTAGGTGTAGGAGTCGGTTGTTCTTGATACTGATAGCTGAAGTCGTGACTTTTGAACACTAAAACAGAAAGAAAGACGGAATTATGGGTGAAGTAATAGCAAAGTGAGATAAGATAGCGAGCTAAATGCATTTTAAACGTCTTAATATGCCTTTTCGTGACTGAAGGTGAGCTGACAAAGTTTGGGAGACGGCACAAAGAGGGGACGAGATGTAGGATAACGGTCGACGTGATGCCTTTACGAAGATTTGGGACATGAGAAAAGATGCGGGGAAATCTTACGCGGATATAAACACGGAAAACTTTTATAGCGTTGTATTCATTTCATTCGTAGAACTTATAATATGATTGTTTACAATAATTCGCGCCACACAAATACCTATAGGTATTTTCATTGATATTTCAATTCCATATGAAAACTAGCTTCACATAGTTTAAGCCAAAACGATCTTATGGTATGTACGTTTGGATACAGTACCATTCGAATGGTGAAATACTTAATAAAATGTCTCTAGAAGTTTTTAGTAGAAATTAAGTTTTTTTTAATACGGTTTTATTTGACAGTGGACTGTGATAGACTGATGATGATGATGCATTAGATAGAATGCTATATTAATCATAAAGTCAATGCGTTGGTAACTCCCATAGTAAAACTAGAGACCTAGGGTAGTATTTCGGACGTATATTCAAATTTTAAGGATTAGAGGATGAACATACATGTATTTATAGCATTGCGAAGCCCGTGATTCTTAGTAGGTGATAGTTACCTTGTTGGAAGTAGTTCATCTTCCTAACGTAAACGCAGACAAGGGCCATGAGCTGGAGCTGCGACAGGCGCTGCCGTGTGGAGGGCGGCAGGGGCAGAAGGTCGCGTAGGTTCGAGATCTCCGCGTTGATGAGGTCCCGCCGCATCTTACTCGCGCCCTTCGTCGACTTTGTTGGCTCGAATCTATATATTACATG
>DWLR01003848.1:0-12902 GCA_018246295.1 Papilio alexanor hazarajatica
CTCCAGTGACGCACATTACGCACTGGTAGATTTTGAGAGAATTTAAATAAATTATAAATAGTGTCTAAGAAACGCTTTCCTTCAAGATATTAGGTATTGGATGTCGGTCACTGGTTTATCACATCATAGTAATACTGGTAATTATTATTAATATTTGTAATATTGTCATATCATGTCATGTCATAAGATATGTAATACACAGACAGACAAATAAATATGCATGCGGTCCTAGATAATGCCTTGTGGGAAGCGAGGACTCCAAAGAGAATCAACCGTGTCCGACGGTTTGAAGTGGCAGTTTTATTTCCGAAACGAATATAAAAAAAAACTCTTTTAGAGAAAGGATAAAGATGGAAACTCTAAAATACATTGCTACATTACAATTAGGAAATGTTTTTGCATTTTTATTTTAAAATGAAAGATACTGATTGTAAAGAAATTAAAAGAGATAGATATGCAACGATATCTCATTCAAAAATGTCCACCTTTTTGTAAAGTTTGATAAAACAATCAATTAAAGACGTAATTTATGTTTTAAACATATTTAAATGTTTATTAATTTGCGAATCAAATAAATAATATGTTTCTTCGTGTAATTATTACATAATAATTTTAATAAACATTACTATAATATTTCATATGATTATGTTAATAAATGTCGAACTCACGGTTAATGAACTTAAATAATAAAAATCAAAATTTTAAATTATTTCTCAAGCGTAAACTTATCGGAAAACATAAAAAGTTTAACTTTTTATCCAGTGCAGGCGTCTACTTAACGGTTGCAAGATAAGATTAGCTTATGCCATGCTGTGCAAAGTAGTTGCAGGGATTTGGAACACTTTGTTTTTCAACACGTTTGATTTTCAGTACGATCTCAAGAAGTAATTTCAAATATTTTCTTCTCCATAGCCCGTAATCGACTTTGAGCTTTATTTTAGTGCTTATAGTGAGTGCCACGTCTTCATCGTATTATCCAACAAAAATGAGCTTCTAAGTCAAAAACACATCTAGGAAAAACTAACTCCACGATTGGATCTTCTTGTTTTTATTAGCCAAAGTCCCGGTTCAAGTTTCATGTGTCGAGTTATAGCTTTCCTTTCCTTTTGCCTCGCGCACCGTGTTCTCTCATTTCCTGCAAATATTTCAGCATGAAGTGTATTCCCACGGGAACAAATGCACAATAAATCGCTCCTGCTGCATCGAATTATAATTTTTAAATATAAAACACATTCAAAGGAATCTGAAATATCTATTAAAGTAAAGCTTTACAAATATTAAAAAAAAAAAAACTTTTTATTTAGTTTAGTATAGCGGGCTGTACTTTTGCAATTTAGATTTCGTCAATATAAAAGAACCATACTTATAGTCCTTTAATAAAAGAGCGAACTCCTTCAATACGACTTAGGGACCTTCAAGAAGAGAGTGTACTCTTTCTTTAAAGGCCGGCAACGCAACTGCAGTTCCTCTGGTGTTGCGGACGTCCGTGGGCGTCGGTTTACTTAATGTTAAGCGACCCGCTGCTCGTTTGTCCCGTTATCCGACAAAAATACCAATACGAGTTGAAACGGTTAACAAGACAAATGTAAACAGAACCTTGCGAAAATAAATTCCGTGATCAATCTACTCTTCTAGTACCCTAGTAGAGTAAAGCCCAATTCCTCCAGAATTTTAACGAGCTATAAATTACAACAGTTGATTTCTTTAACCTATGAATCCGACATGAAAAAACTATTAGATGGCAGTTGCGTCATTTGAACACTAAGCACTAAGCTTTCAATTTATAAGCAGAATTTCTTTAACACGCCATATTCCGCTACACGTAAATATAAACATTTACATAATTTTAATATTTATGCCATAAGCTCTCTTATTGTCCCTATCGAAGAAAGTATACCATTGTTTTTTTACTTTTTATGTGGCAAATACGGTTTGGATAAAAAACTTTTAAGTACATCAACCCCAAAGTATATCGACGTAGGAAATTTAAAAAAAAACTTACCCGCCAACTTGATTCTTATGCTTTGACAGATACGTGACAGTTGTAAATTTGGGCGGGAACGCGGTTGTATTTGCGCGCCATTTAAAATGCAAAGAAACAATATCGAGTATGCATATTCTATTCCGGCGGCACCGCATCAGGATACTTTACGAGCGCACAGGGAAATACGACAATATCTCTTTTTTTGAAAACGGGAACGCAAAACGAAGAGTCGGGAATTTATTATATAGTACCATCAGACGCCATTTTTAATCACGTGTGAGAGCAAATGTTGCAATATAAATATCCTGAATTTTACAGTTTATACATACATTTGTGGTGTAGTCTTCTTAACCGATTGAATATTATAGAAGTTATTCTTTTTTTGTTGATATAAAAAATACTGAAACAACTTGCAAAGATTTTTAACTCATTAAATACTTTGGTAATGTTGTCTGATTTATTTGTCGAATGTGAAATGAATGTATGATTAAGGATTTTCACCCAATAACAACCCCTTATCCTGTCGTGTCCAAATCGAACAAGAAAAAATATGTTTTCCAAATACAACCCTCAGGGAGATCACAACTCGGCTTGATGTTCGACAATTTTACATCAAATTATATTCAATAACAGTAAATATTGTGAGGGTTATGTCGAACACCGAGGGGAGATTTCGGACTGCCCGAATATGCTTTACAATGTTAAGAAATGTTAAGAGGATGCTCTCAAACGCCCTAACATTGACTTCTTTTATTGTTAAAGGAATAAGATGTTTATTTATTATTTTATACTATTTCTTTACTTGTTAATGATTCTTTGTTTATAAAATATAAATGAGGTAGATATAGAAATCTAATACAATGCCGGATTTAACCAGCTTCAATTAGTTTAAGTTATAATCACTTTTTTTAACATACAATTTATTAAGGGTGGTGTCGACCAATTGGAACCTTTAGTATAGAAAATACCAGTTGTCATTTTCGTGGCACTAAAATTGGCGACTATTTTTCTAATTTCCTAGATGTAAAGAAAACACACGACAACATATGCATAATGTTCATACAACGTTGCCGTTTGGCGTCCTCCTGTGAAATATAAGAGTTGAACAAAGCCACTATCCAGTACTTGGGCCCATAAATGTGTTGTCATTGCGTGAAAACGAATTATTAGGGGGCGAAATGCAATTTCCCCGTCCGAGGCTCCGACCAATATGTCTCACGGACTCAGGCGCGAGGCAAATGAATAAAAATAAACCGCACGGACACGGCCGTTTGTTATTTGCCGCGCAAACTGAGAGAAATGCACGCGGCGTAGGGGGCGCGGGGGAGCTGTGACGTCACACTACGGATATTAACCTTCGAAACCTTTTGAAATATATATTTATTTTGATTTAGCTATATTTTATTAATGAAATCACACGCAGTGCTTTAAGATCATTATCGAGAATAGAAATAAAACACGAGTACTAGCTTTTGTACTTCTTTGCAAGCAGCAGTGGCCCAACTTGCTTGTCTACCTTAAAAAATGTGCTGTGAGTGAGACCGCGCTTCGCTCGGCGTTTTAGTTTTGTATATTATATGATTATATATTATATTGTGTATTCGGATAAAGTCATACAAAATATAACATGCCGAAGATTACTATATATAATATATAATTATATATAGCGCCATCTAACAAGAAGTTGAGGTATCAGTAACTTATCATTGACATCACTTCAACAATAGGCAAGGCAATATATAAAAAGATAGCAGACATAACTTGTTAACATATTCTTTTAAAGTTGTGGAAATTTGCATTTTCTAGAGTACGTCACCTGTATGCCTAAATTTAAAAAAAACCGTAAGTACTAAAATACAAAATTACATCCAAATCGTTGGCTCCATTTCCGAGATAGCATCAATCATACAAGAATCGTTCGCTTTATACTATTGGAATTACATAGTCCGCTTGCAACTATCAATCTATATACCAACAGAACTATAATACATAAAAGTGAATCGTATTTTTTCCTTGTTAACGCAATTTAAACAATATCTAATACAAAGCTCTAGACACAGGACGGCTCTCCACTAAGCGTTCGAGTTTCAGTTTGACTGGCTTCGAAATGAGAAAAGTTCCCGACGAAATGTCGACGAGTCAATATTAACTATAAACCTACAATTTTAACTTACCACCTACGCTAACAGACGACTGTTCTATTTTAAATTTTATTTCTAAAGCCGTAAGGTACGTTAGATTAGTTTGCTATAATTTTCAAATAACACAGACAGTTGGTTTTTTCATGCCGCTTACCGATAAAGTTTTTTCTAATAAGGTTGGTTTAACTGCATTCATTTTGTTTTGTTAAGGTAATGAAAATGACTTTTTCAGTATAATGTGCAGCCATCGAGAGTATTTTTGTTTCAGTGACTACGAACGACTACGACTGTGCGTGCTTCATTTTCTTTTGATGATTTATATATTAAAACAGAAACTGTTATTTCCCTTTAACGGCCAGAGAGAACAGATTTTACAATCTTGGATGTGGCAAGAACGTGCTAGTTTTAAATGCCCATAACATTTGTTGCAAAAATGCACTGCTGCTGCACAAAAATACTTACCGATCAACAATAAAATATTGTTTAAACGTTTAAGGTTTTAAATATTTTCACATCTTATAGCTCCCTTAAAATTATTTGCACCGATTTCTGCTGTAATGAATTTATTTTAAATTCACTTTTTTATTGTGTACGATTGTTTCTTTGGTCTATACAATTCCAATGTTTTGTTTATATCTAAGTTCGAAATTATACTTTTGTGTCACAATAACCTTGCGGTCTTCTGGCCAGTAAATAGATTATGAAAAGAAAACGTATGTTAAGGTTCATAAATAAATTCAATAGCGTAGCGTTATGAAACAAACCTGAGATTTTGGAACAAAGATAACGCCTTAATCAAGTTAAGACCATAACGTCGCAAGTAAAGGCCGGCGCAGATTAAATTTATGCCCCCCTAAAATAATTAATTCCCTTTAACTTCATTAAGAAACCCGCATAGGTGTAATTACAATGAGCCAAGGAATCTTAATTGTCGAATTGAGATCGAGACACACGGCTCTTAAAAGTTGACAGCCATCGACCCAAGAACACACATAAACTATCAAATATAAAGATCTGATTACCTCACCTGCCTAACTATTTTTAATAGTTAGCCAAATTAGTAAACTCTTATTTATCAGATTAGGTACCACAGAATTACTATAGACCATATCATTTTTTGCTATTATTACTGTTGATACGATCAGGTAAAATGTATGTTTGGGTTTTAAATAGATATTTATTTATAGAGGACGGTAATAAACGAGCAAGCTATTCACCCGATAATAAGTGACCTCTGCCCATAGATATCTGCAACTAGCTTATGAGTTGCAGATGCTTTACCTACCTTTAATGGACAGAGGGAGGGACAGAAAAAAGAAAATCGATATTTCCCTTTCCTGCTTATCCTTTCACAATCACAACCTCTTCCTTTTTCCATATTCTCCTTTTCAGAAAAGGATAGGAAGCAGCAGAATCAGCCCTCTGGCACCTCACTCATCCAACGAGACGCAGAATATTTTTATGCGTCAAGCGCGTCTTATGTGAAGTTGTGGTATAACACCAGTCGAGCGAGCTTATCCGTGCAACTGGTGTTACTCTTGCGGGCCTCCTCGAACTAGTGTTAAAGTGGAAAGCGAAAAGTTAAAATGAGAGATATGTAATCTATTGACTAAATAATTTTATTGAATTTTAAATGTAAAAAAAATATGTTTTTCAATCTTCCTATCCGTATGTCGCAGCGTACATCCGCGTGTTATTCATGATCATAATGGAATGAATGTACGCTGTCGGTCAGGCGGGGCGGGGCAGGCGACGCAACAATAAGATATAATGCGTCCATTGTACGCTCGTCTTAAGACAAAGGTCTGATCCGCTCCGCGAACCGGCCATTCATCCAATACACAGACCGGAATTAACGACTAAACGCGTTACCTCCTAATATGTGCGAGACTAATATAGTATATAGCGTGAGCAAGGTTTTGTAACACGCTGTAAACTGAACATACAAGTTTTTGTACACTTTTGTATAGTCCAACTGACCATTTTATTGATCACTTTTATGACAATACGCGATCAGTTTGGTTGGTATAATCTTAAATCAAAATTGGACTGAGATAACATAGGATATTAGCTTGTAGTTCGTCTGTTTTCTGGATTTTCTTATTGTTATATAGGTATATATAACAAACATGCAACTTTTATGGTATTACAAATAATTCATAAACCACATTTACGTGTCGTAATATCGTTTGCACGCTCGAGTTACGGATATTAAATGTACGTTGCATACGATGTGCTTGATATATTTTATGATTAAAAAGCAATTGTGAAAACTCCTACTTTTAGTTTTTAAATCATTAATTTAGCGTTCAACTATTAGGTGTTTTTGTCGTCTGCACAAGGAAATACCAGCGCACTCCTAAATAACTCAAAGTGTCAGGGACGCTGAATTTATCGGAGGAGCAAACGTAAGAGCTGAAATTAAGCTGAATAATCGATCTTTGTATTCTGACGGGATGGGCGCAGTAAAGTGGAATGAAAAAAGATTTGCGTTACCTTATTGAATGCAGGAGCTTTGGTTAGTAACAACTTTTATCGGGCCATGGCATGAAAGCGTAATAAGCTTACATTCGCATAAAATTTTAGCAAAGCCAATAAACGTTTCTCATTTGAAAACAATTTTAGGAAAAGCTTGCGTTCAAACTATTTTTCATCACCTGTTTTCCTAGGTATGCGACGAATGCGACTCAACGCGACATAACGCGATCGATACCTAATGCGCGATTGAGGCGCGCAGCAGCGTAGGCCATAAATATAAATAAGTTTATAAAGACTACTTGACATTTTCGCGTCATGTAACCATTGCCGCGTTTTTCGCTTATCTAGCACAATGGATTTATAGATGTGTGTTTCGGCCAAGCACTTAGCCCGCACGTATTCAATAGCAACAGGAGTATTCTACAAAGGAGGCACCAACAAATCCAAATATAAGAACTTCTCACAGAGGTGTAGATAGATGAGACGAGAGAGAGAGAGCGATGCAGTTGCTAAACTATTATTTTATCTACAGATAAAAAAAATATTTAGTGACTTCCGTCAATTCTAAAAAACACGAATGGCTATAACTTAATCGCGGTGATAGCATTTCTATATCGCAAGTCACTCGAATGAACATTGTATATTATTTTTAATTTTTATTATGTTATTTACATTATTTCATTACTTTGTTTTTTTTTTGAGATATCAAAAGTTGTGTTGCGGGCAAATGTAATCTTGACCCAAAACACACTTATCGCTCATAGCTAATGTATTTATCATAATGGACACTGAAAGTTATAAGTTTAACGACAGTAATTTTACATTTATTAGTATTATTATTTATCTGTATTTTTACTGAAGCGTTCCACAAATACGATCTCAGTATATAATCAAAGAAAACACCAACGCCTCACGAGAAACAAAATGAGTTTTGACAACAAAGTCGTGATAGTGACTGGATCCAGCTCCGGCATCGGAGCCGCCGCCGCCATCGCGTTCGCTAGAGAGGGAGCGCACGTTGTTATAGTGGGGAGAAACGAAGAGAAAATGAGAAATGTTAACGACAAATGTGAAAGTTTCGGCAAGAATCATCTAATCGTTAAAGCGGATGTATCAAATGATGCTGAGGCGAAGAAAATAATAGATGAAACTGTTAATAAATTCGGGAAATTAGACGTGTTAGTCAATAACGCCGGTATAGCGAGAGTAAGTGATATTACAAGAGACGACTTTATGGAAACCTACGATCGTGTAATTAACGTAAACCTTCGCGCGGCAGTTCACATAACACAACTAGCAATACCACATCTTATGAAAACCAAAGGAAACATAGTCAACGTATCTAGCATAGGTGCATCTTCGAACCCTGCCAAATCGAACTTAGTTGCATATTGTACATCTAAGGCTGGACTAAATCATTTCTCCCGTGGCGTCGCGTTGAAGTTGGCCGAGCACGGCGTCCGCGTCAACATCGTCAGTCCGGGACCAGTGCGCACTGATATCTTGGATAATGCATCAATACCGAATTTCTCGTGGGATCACTTTGCAGAAACCACTCCTCTTAAAAGAGTCAGTGAGCCTGAAGAAATCGCCGATTTGATCCTGTTCTTGGCCAGCGAAAAGGCGAGAGGCATCACTGGATCTGAATTTGTTTCGGATAATGGCATTTTATTGCAAAAATAAATACATAAATGGGTATGACATATGTATGTATTAAAATATAAAATTATTGGATATTTAATTTTTTTAAATTATAAAATTATAAAGTAATTTAATGAAACTGATATTGAAAGCAGTAAAAAAGTACAAGTAGTACACAAAACAAAAAAAAAAACGAATAATTATTTTACCTTTAATTGACTTTTGGCGTGTTGTGTATTTAATTTAAAATAAATCTACACTAATAGCTCCGTCAAGGGATGCCTGGCAGATGTGAACTATTTTGGAGAGTTAGATTTTCTGAATAATGAAAATATTATTTTGGTACCAAAATATGGAGTAAAATAAGAAAAAAAATATTATTTCTTATTTATTAATTCCTGTCTATGATTGTGCGACTGACACAGAATGCGTGTTTGTAAGTGTGTATAAGTGCAATAAATGTATATCGTGGTGGACCACTTTGTGGTCTCCTGTATAGGCTACAGGAGAATGGCTTGATCGAATTTGAAGAGAGAGGTGTCATAAGGTTCTTATTCTTCCCGGAATTTTCACAGCTAATATTATGATGTGATGAATGCTTATATTCGTACAGATAGACAAATAATCCTTTTTTAATTAACTATTACTTGTCTGTAGGGATGGACAACTAGTTCGTTGAATCAATGGTTGATCCACTTTCAACGTGTCCAACCGTTGACAGTACATCATTCAACTAGTTCAACCAGTTGAAATTTTCAAGTTAAAGCTTAACCATCTTAAGTATACAAAAATCAGTTCTACGCCCAAGTACACGAAGCCCTATATCGACGCTGACCCCACCTGTCTGTACATAGGTTTATCGTTGCGCTGTCCGCGTTTTGTTTTTATAATTTAAATATATGGTGGCAGGCCCTCAATTAGTTGACGAAATTAGCTAGTGAATCAACTAGTTGTTTAAAGCAGAAAAACGTTAACCTTTCTATAACGGGAAAATCAACGACACATCAATAGCTCAATTAATAATTAGCCAAAATAACGTCATATTTATCATCATCGTTATTGTCATCGTTATTATCATCGACTATCAAAATATACAAGAAATACGATTATAGAAACCACAACACACGTTACAATTCTTACTTTGTTTACTTTTTGAATTTATACGACAGAAAAACTACTAAACGCAAGACCAACGACCAACCACAGCAACGACGCAATAGACCAAAACGAGACATAAACCAAAAAAACGTGTGTAGAAAAAGTATATTTTTATAATTAATAACTAGCGCAATCTCATCTGATGTTAAATGATGTGGTCAAAAGAAGGTACGCACTAGTTTCGTAATAGCCTATTTACTCTTCTCTTGATATCATCAACGTTATAATTGGGCGGAAACACTGAATCCGGGGTTAACTAATATTAATAATTTTTGATATGTTTTTTTTTTCACGTGAGATAATGTCACTTTGTTTGCGTTAATTATAATTTTTAAGGTGTTCACGAAAAAAAAAATCAAAGTATTTTTATTCATGGCTACACCGATGTCATGTCGATAAATATACACAATGAATTTTCACAATTTACTGCCTACGATGACGTAAACTATATTAACGAAAAAATTAAAATGACGCTAAACCTGTAAATACAATCATAGCTGTTTATTGAAAAATAAATGGATGAATTGTTATAGGTTAAGGGAAATGACCGTTTCAGTAATACCACTCCAAACCGCAGCGCGGTAGTGTTACTATTTACTCAGCGCGCATCAGTATGCCATACTTAGGGCATTAATCAGGCTTAAAAATGATGGGGCATAGCGTAAAATTGAACTATTACATGGGACAAAAAATCTTAGTTAAATGCTACTTTGAGTGATGCACTGTGGTGAGAAAATCACAATAATCAACGCCAGCTGAGCCTTCATTTCGGTAATCTAGATGCAGCGGTGAACAGTAGAACTATTGATTGGACTACAATGAAAACTATCATTTGCATGAGATTGATAATTTTTGAAAGTTACACTTTAGTAAACTTATTTTTAAAGGTGGTGGCTTATCACATTCTTGTGTTACTGAACTAAAAACACTCTTATCACTAAATGAATTCAACATATCAATATCTATATAGATAACAATGGCTGTTATTCTTAGAATAAATTTTGTAAAGTCACTTCTAAGCGTATGCCAATCGCCATTCGTTTAACGTGTATGTCATAATGACAAACAAAATTCTTAATTACAATTTTTCATTTATCACTTACCTTTACTTATCTTACAACGAAACTTATCGCCTTCGATATTCATTGTTCGTTCACTTATAATATATATATTGATGTTTTTACAAATGCGAATTAGTATTAGAATTAAGACCGACAGGCGCACTCATCAAAACACAAAATGAGTTTTGACAACAAAGTCGTGATAGTGACTGGATCCAGCTCCGGCATCGGAGCCGCCGCCGCCATCGCGTTTGCTAAAGAGGGAGCGCAAGTTGTTATAGTGGGGAGAAATGAAGAGAAGATGAAAAATGTTAACAACAAATGTGAAAGTTTTGGCAAAAAACATCTGGTAATCAAAGCGGATGTTTCAAAAGATGTCGACGCCAAAAAAATTATAGATGAGACTGTAAGCAAGTTCGGGAAATTAGATGTACTAGTCAATAACGCTGGTATGTTTGAACAGAGAGAAATTACGAGTGACGATTTCATCGAAAGTTTCGATCGAGTTATGAACATAAACTTACGTGCACCGGTTTATATAACGCATCTAGCAATACCACATCTTATTAAAACAAAAGGAAATATTGTCAACATATCTAGTATAGCTGGATCTTCGTGTACTGGTGCCTCGACTCTTAAATCATACTGTACATCCAAGGCTGGACTAAATCATTTCTCACGTGGAGTCGCAGTGAAGATGGCCGAGCACGGCGTCCGTGTGAACATCGTCAGTCCGGGACCAGTGCGCACTGATATCTTGGATAATGCATCAATACCAAATTTCTCGTGGGATCACTTTAGAGAAACCACTCCTCTTAAAAGAGTCAGTGAGCCTGAAGAAATCGCCGATTTGATCCTGTTCTTGGCTAGCGAAAAGGCGAGAGGCATCACTGGGTCCGAATTTGTTTCGGATAACGGCACTTTAATCCAAAAATAGCTCTATATGTTATTATTTGTAAAACAATCAAAAAGATTGCTTAACCTTTTTTTTTTGTTTTCGTATATATAATACTACTATTAACATTTTTATTTAATTGATATTTTTCGGGCATCAATAATCGTACTAATATCATAAATGCAAAAGATTAGATATATGGATGGACGAATGTTTGTTATTCAAAAACTACAAAATGACTAAACAGATCAGGATGAAATTTATTTATTTGGCCTGGAAAAATCTATCTGTATCCAACAGATAGATTTTTCCAGTCCAGATAATGTAGGTTTTTTTCTGCACAGATGAATATATTGTAATTTTTTCTTTGGCATCATAATACCATCATGATATCATGTCATAGATCAGTGTCATTTTTGGAAAATGACATAGGCTACTCTTTACGCCAGAAAAATGTCCGGTATATGAGATAGCATAATAAATGTATCCAACTGGAACCGTGTATTTCATGGAGCTTTGACGCATTTTCCTCAAGAGCAAAAAAACATAAATGTTTAAAATAAATGTTTAAACAAAATAGATTTAAAAATCTCTTTTCTTCATATTTATAAACGACTTGTTTCTCTTTTACGTTTAAAATTTTTCATGTTAATTTCACAAATTTGACATTGAATATTGTTATAAGATATAGAAATAATAGTAATTATTTTTAAATAAATTACTAACTATTAAATTATAGTTAGAATGAGAATGTTTTATATTGGTTCGTTTTTTTAATGCAATTTTTTTTGTCTTATAATGTAAATATGTCATTAACATGTTTTATTAAATAATTTTTTTAACAGAAACGCAGATACTCCCTTTTTGAATAGAATAAATACCATTATTCGCAAATAAATGCTCCACACCTTCTTATTCATTATTGGTTAATCTAAAGCAAAAATCAAGTATCGCTCATTCTATCTCATCGCGCGAGAGCGAAGAAAAGTTTAAAGGATTTTACCAGAATTATTGTTGTTTTTTTTTCTTTTTATTAGTATCACAGGCGTGTTAATGTTGTCAAGTTTATGCTTCAAGAGGTCAAGCCAAAATTCAAATGAAAAGTGGCGTGAAAATGGGACAGACTACTATTTTGAAGCTGTATACAGTTGGACCTGGATAAGCGAGAGTCCAAGGACAAAAAGATGATATATCTCACTAAGTCGAGTTTCTAGCTTATCGAGGTACAGAAATGGCCACTGTCACTCAGACTTTAAATAAATGATAAAATAAATATGCAGTTAAAATATTTGTGTTATAACTATGTATAAATTATTTTACCAAGAAAAAGGAAATCATAAATCTAACACATCAGTTCTTAAAATCAAATTATGTAATAATTTTTTTTTCTCTTTCTTATTTTGTATAGCCTCGTAAAATCGTAAAATCATGGAATCTGTGAATTAATGGTGTTATAAATTTTATGTATACATATTGTAACTAACGTTATTAAATAATTAAAAATAAATTATTTAATAATAATTAAACAATTAAATACAATCATA
>DWLR01003849.1:0-12899 GCA_018246295.1 Papilio alexanor hazarajatica
TTGTAAATTTACACTGATAAAGAAGTATTTGTGGATTCTTATCAGCCTAACAAAGAGTATTTACATTTGTAAATTTAATAATAAAAATGGAATAATGAGGCAGACCCTTTACTTAAAATACTTTCAAAATGTTTGTGTAAATATTTATATTGTACCTCTTGTTAACTTATAATAAGGTGGTTTTTCATTTACTCAAGTGTGATATTATAAGTTTGAAGCAAAAATTAATTTCTCTGCAAAAGGCGATTCGAAATACACGATGTCAAATAGGTTAGGTTGCGGCAATCATTCCTCATTTTTAAATTATAACTGAATCAATAAGAAAAAATTGACATATTTTTTCTTTTTCAACATTTTGAAATCCCAAATGTGACAGGGAAGTAAAAATATCGTTTTAGGCAGGAACCGCTTTGTTCTGAGAATCCGTGACTTACGGTGTAGCAATACTTTAACTGCTACACGAGGTGGACTATTTATTTTAAATAGCAATATAAGAAGAGTTCTTTGATTCATAACTGCATCGAAGGCACCGCTATAATGTGCCAAACCAACAACCAACCACTGGGTGGTTCAATTTGAGTTTATATTCGAGAGAGCTTTTACCAACGAAGTAATAAATATTATGCAATAAAAGTTTTAGCGAATTATCGTTGAAATTAGCGTACGATATATATGTTTATAATGAATGAGTCGGCAATTTTCTCATTTTTGGGAAAAATACTAGATGAAAAAGTAACAGCGTACTTTCTGCCGAAGGAAGACACATTAAATATGTGTGTAACAAACAACATCGTCATATAGGACACGGACGTGAGTATCTTGCGCTCAGGGTAAAAATTTGCCAAGAATTTGTTAGTCAGGTCAGGTTAGAATAAAATAGAGCGTGACGACTGAACTTTTGTGAGCGGGCAGCTAATGACCCGAGCTAACAAACGGACGGTGATCACGCGGCTAAATATGTTGCCGTCATAACAGCGCCCCGCTGCGATACCGTCCAAACAATGTTCTATTTCCACGGCCACCAATCATTGTAATGTAAACAAAAGTTTCGAGATTCGTTCGTTGTTACGTTCACTGCCAACATAATATAGAAACATGTGCCACAATGGAGGTTCTATGATTACTTATTGTTTGTTTACAAAATTGTTTTATTAATCTGTCTTTAATATTGAAGTTTGTATATATGTATGTATGTATGTATAAAAACTCTAAAAAACAAATGAAAGTTTTAATTGAACGTAGAGTAATAACCCATTAATGAACAAAATGTTTCCGACACCGTCTGCATTTACTTTATTGTTGTTATAAGGCCGAGGGATATATTTCAAGCATAAAAATAAATTACATCGATTCTTTTGACAATTTTGTTGTTAATAAACTAGTTTCTATATAAACTGCTTACAACATTAATAATCTTAAATTTTAATAATCTAATATTTTGTTGAAAATAACATACATAAATAAAAATTGCTGTAAACGTTAAATAAATATTTCAGCAAATTCATGTTATATTGCTGTTGAAATAACATAACATTTGTAAGATGTATTTCACGTCGTTATTTAAATCTTCAACTAATATTTATATCAATAACTTTGAAACTGTACGATAAACATCAACTGGTTACAATGTAAGGTTAACTGTAGTTATTTTTATGACATCAGTTTTTTTTTTTAAGATATTCATTAAAAAAAACCGCTTATACATTTTGTATCGCTTTCCCTGCACTTGTTGAAACTTGATATCGAAATTAAAGAAATAGTAATAAAATATGCACTAAATATAAATTCTGCATAATATGGTAATTAATGCCGTGGAAAATAATTTTAATTGTATTGTTTCAGATGCTCCTGTAAGAATTTCCGTGAAGATTATGAATGCTGTTCTTACACGGGACGTACAATGTAAGCAAAATGATTAGCTTATTACTATTTATATTTTCTTTCTTTCAAAGTCATTACATTGAATAAAAAGGATATTAATATTAGTACTGAATTTCTTTCTAACCGTCAATCTAAAGACATTAATTTTGTGGTTTCTGTGTATTCCGATCTTGGTTATATGGTAATTATTTTGACAATACCTGAACCACAAACCTACTGAAACTGTTGCATAACATATGGTACATTGAATACCGGCGTGAGGTAGAGATTATTTGTATTTCTACATTTCTGGGCCCAATTCCACTCCTAATATTTTTTCTTTTACTCGTTAACATCTGTAGCAACCAAAGTTGTTGCCTATCTTGGGTGCCACGAATATTATTAAACTTCTGTGTTCACTATTATTAGGCGCAGATTGAAGCTATGTGAGTTCTTTTTACTAAAAAATATCAATTTAAAAATATCAAAATTAGTTGCGGGGATTCCTTCCGTGTATATGAAATAGTAGAAAATACTAAGATAACTAATTAATTTAATGATTTTTGTTTGCAGGTAATACCAGATAAAACAACGACATTTTAACACAACAAGAATTTAAAATATCGTCAATATGGAGATCGAGGAAGTGGAGATGTACGGTCACAACAATTACTCCTTCGATGAGAACACGACATTAAACGGAACCTACGAGAACTGTCCTAACATCAATCTACCTGTCGTCTACGTCGTGACACAGATATTGTACGCTCTCGTGTGTGTTGTGGGCCTGCTGGGAAACACTTTGGTTATTTACGTGGTGTTACGTTACTCTAAGATGCAAACCGTCACCAACATGTACATCGTCAACTTGGCGATCGCCGACGAGTGCTTCCTGATAGGAATACCGTTTCTTATAATAACGATGTCGGTGAGGTCCTGGCCGTTCGGACGATTCATGTGCAAGGCGTACATGATATCGACGGGGATAAATCAATTTACGAGCAGCATATTCCTGTGCATCATGAGCGCGGACCGATACATCGCGGTGTGCCACCCCATCGCCGCACCGCGCCTTCGCACGCCCTTCGTGTCGCGCGTCGTGTCCGCCGCCGCCTGGACAGCATCCGCCCTGGTGATGACGCCCATCTTCATGTACACGACGCTCATACAGAGCGACAACGGTCTGTCCTGCAACATCGTGTGGCCCGAACAGGAATTCACTAAAGGTCAAGCTTCCTTTACCCTTTACTCCTTCGCCCTGGGATTCGCTGCCCCGCTCACTTTGATATTCGTTTTCTACTGCCTCGTCATCCGCAAGCTGAAAACTGTCGGTCCTAAAAATAAGTCAAAAGAGAAGAAACGCTCGCACAGAAAAGTTACGAAATTGGTTTTGACAGTGATAGCCGTGTACGTGCTCTGCTGGCTACCGTACTGGGCGTTTCAGGTCGCTCTCATCTACTCTCCGCCCACGGAGTGCGCCAGCAGGATCACCATTACGGTGTTCCTAGTGGCGGCCTGCTTCAGCTACAGCAACTCTGCTATGAATCCAATTCTTTACGCCTTTTTATCAGATAACTTCAAGAAGAGCTTCTTGAAGGCGTGCTCATGTGCCGCTGGAAAAGATGTGAACGCCACATTGCATGTAGAAAACAGTGTGATACCGAGAAAGAAGGGTGGCGCAACGGCTCGAGCGCAGGCGCGAGCCGCAGCGGAGACGAGAGGACTGACGGCGCCCGGCGGCGGCGCCGGCGGCTCGCGGTCCGAGGCGTCCACGGCGGTGACGTCACGCTCCGTGGCTGCGAGCGAAGCGCTGCCGCTGGAGGCGCGGCCCGCTTCGCTCACTCCGCTGATAGCGCACAACGGCATTTCGCACTCCCGGCTCTGAGTGCGGCCCTCTCGCCGTCGCTGCGAGCCCTGGAGCGCCGTGCTCGAGGAGGACACTCTAATCGTATCCATCGATTAGAAATTTGAAGACTGTACAAACGACTCGTTCCCAACGGCTGCGCGACACGAGCCCTGTCCCGCATCCGTTAGAGCATCGCCAGCTAGATGAACTTTTCACAGTTAGCCATAAAGTTATAAATAAATATGTTTCTGTTAAATACTTGAGTGAATGTGAACTATTGTCACTCGGGACAACTTTAACGAGCACTGTTTCGGCCTCGGGTTGTAACGATGAATTTATTAATGTAGTTAGATTTGTATCACATAGTAAATAAGTTTACCGTTTGTATACCATTGATAAAGATATTGTAAAAATGTACATATCGTGTAAATAATCACAGAACGTCATAATGTTTGAATTAAATTATATTGGTAATGTACTATTGATTTCTCTTTTCTTTACTCGCCTATTTCCAGGTTTATATATAATTTCATTTATAACGTGTAAAGCCAAAAACACAACCTGAAGTTGACAAGTGACAAGTGTAGGTGACAAGTTTACATTAATAGATATTGCTCTTAATCCAGACGTCACAGGATTTACAAAAGGGGACATTTAGATATCAAGGACACGAAACACATTTATTATTATTGCATACTCAGTTTGAGTGGTTTTCCTTTAAGTGCGTAGAGATTCACTAAGCAAATATCAATCATGGCCGATGTATCCGGTAGGGACGGAATCAAACCAGCAATACTTTTTCACAATAGTCACCGTGCTGCTAAACAAATTACTTTAACTGAAGTCGATAAGCCTATGTGTTTAAAAATCATTATCACTGAAATCAAAAGATCATTTATAAGGGATTTGTAAGGCTATACAGTTCTATAAGTAACGTGCCATGATTTTTTTTAAATATGTTTGTAACCTGCATCTTCAAGTCTTGTAGTCCATCTACTCCTATGTTAGCTAAAACTATCTCATTCAAAATCGAGGCGTCCCGGATACGAAGTATGTCCAGTATGGGTAAAGGAGTTCCTTTAAATAGTATAGCATAGTAAGCATAACAAGCGATAAATGTGGGATGAAATCCAGCAGGATTTCTAACACGACTTGGTGCACCCCTACCTTAAAGGTGTTTATCTGCGGCAGAAATGCTTAACATTAGGCTATCTGCTGCTTGTTTGTAGGGGACAAACATAAAGAAATATTCTGTATAAAAACATGAGCTAAATATTTGACAACGAATTTTTAACAAAAGAGTCTTGTGTTTACGTCAATACATTGTAGGCACCGTGTAAGTGCGAATGCGTTTTGTGTCAGCAGTTTTGTATGCAAGAGAGAGGTATGTGAGGCGCTCGACCAGTTACTGCGCACTGGCTGACGATATTATTATGTAATTATTATTGGGAAATTTTATTTTGATTTTTTATTAAATACATTTTGTACTTATAACTTTTGGAATTTAATTTTCTTGTATCCGTGAAGGCCAGTGGTGGTAACTCCCTAGTGCATTTAGGATCCATGCACTCACAACGAGTATAATTAACACGCAAGTATAGTTACATAATATTATGAGCAGTGTACGGCACGCAGTCCGACGACATCATTTCTAGTCTCACCACTCCGTAAAATACGTCCAGTTTCTAATAATTCCATTTCAGATTTTAAAAAAGCTCTATTAGATAATACATAATGCAGTACCCTGCACGGAAGTTGCGCGTGTGGCGGCGTGTGTGGAAAAGAATTTCATTATAAGATCATTAATTAGAGGAAACCCGAGGCTTCATTAGGCACGACTCACGCTCGCCGAGTTGTTTGTTGCGAGTGACGAGAACAAATCTCTACGATTTCAGTTTTATTTACGTTATGATCATAATAAATAATTTCTGAGATATTTTTTGTTAAATACGTTTCCGTTAAGAAAAAAAAGGGATTATGCTTTCAATCAAATTAAAGATTAGATTATTAGATTAAACATCAGCACGTACTATGTCATCGATTTTTGCGCCGCAGCAATAATCTATGTAGTTGTAGTATCAAATTGTGTCTTCATACGTAATAAATAATTCATGGGATGCTTTTGTTTCCTTCAAACATATCGCACTATACCGAGCTTGATAGAAACATAGCTCTTATCTAAGAAAACCGTAGCCTTTAAAGCAGCGTTCAATGTTGCGATTCAATCGTTCAATTAGTAATTTTTGTAAGTGAATTCAAAATTATAAATATGTGCTATTTTAAATATGTATGTAATTATATAACAATTAAAAAGTTTTTTTACAAAACTTTTATAAAATATCACTAACAGGAAACATGATAAAAATATCATAACCTGTCGGCGAACGTGTAAGATATGGTTGATCTTTTCTTTTAATCAATTATTTACTTGCACATACATAAAAGACATCTGTATCTATACATATAATAAAATCGTAACTGATCGGTGTCTGTACGTTGAAAATAAATTAGCGAAACTATTACAGGGGGTATTTACCAATGCTATAGAACTCAAAACAACGATTTTTAAAATTTTTGTCTGTTTGTTGCATTGTTCGCCCTAATTTCAGAAACGGCTTAACCGATTTGGATGCGGTTTTACCCAATGGGTAGTAATTAGCTTCAATCGTTAGATTAAGTTTCTATTTCATATAAATCGGTGCATAAATAAAAACTTTATATCAATATAAAGTGTTACGTTATACATTTCTTCAGATGTTAAAATGCTATAAAGTGACTGTTTAGTTGACTGGGATGAAACCTTAGTTTCATCCCAAAGATTACAATTTTGTACAAAGTTACAAAAGTATAAAGTTAACAATTTTGAAATTGTCAATGTACCTTGACCTTCGATCTATATCATGGTTCTACTTAGGCTGGATACTTCGGTTGTACGGGATTGCGGGAAAGCGGGAGAAAAAATTAACTTTTAAAATTTTTACAATGTTGTTTTGTTAGGTTGCTAGATGGTAAAAATTTGGTAAATTTAAAAATTAATATTCCCACCTGTTATCAGCATTTTAAGAAGGTGTTCTTTTTTATTCCTCAAAAAGAATAAATTATCCTTGGATAATTTTAATCTTTTAAGAAGTCTGTCACATATTGGGTAAAAAATCCCGTCTCACTAAAAGTATGTGGCGACTGAAGTAAAATGTGATTATTTATTTAATCAACTGTATAATAATGCTACATCTGAACCGTCACTTAGCTCTGAAAGATCAAATATCGAGTCCATATTTTTAAGGGCGTCCTAAGATTGTAGGTGACATTTTGGCAGTGATTAAACTGAAACTTAAATTTATTTATGGGCTCCTTAATTCTTTTGTTCAAAATCTATATTCGTCTCTTTTTTGTTCGACACTTTGTTTTTTTTTCTGGTAATAAAATGCTTATTTAGTTTATTTTTTATTTAATTAGGTTAGGTAAAAGTTCTTGATTTAAAAAAGAACTGAATATACAAGTTAGTTACTTCTTTCATCGTGATCCGTATTAATATTATAAATACGAAAACACTGTCTGTCTGCCTGTCTGTTACGCTTTTACGCTTAAATCACTAAACTGATTTTGAGGAAATTTGGTAAAACGATAGATGTGACCTTAGGAAATGAAATATGTTAATTTTTATTGCGAAAAATGATTTGAACGGGGTATAACGGGGGGGTTCGTAAACCTACTTAACCGATCATCATTAAACTTTGGACATATATTTTTAAGGTAATGGGAATTACATAGGATAGCATTTAAAAGAAAGACAAAAAAAATACGGAGCGTAAAAAAAAAACAATACATTATCAATGCGAATGTTTGGATGGAAGTTTGTCACCGCGTAACTGTACACCATCTGAACAGATTTGGACGAAATTTGCCAAAGAGATAGATTATAGTGTGGAACGTCACGTCACTTAGGCTTGTATCCTGGAAAAATGTACGGTTTCCGCGGAAAGTTCTTCACTCAGATATATATGTTTACATATAGATACATAAATGAATTCCACGCGGTCGAAGTTGCGTGCAACAGGTTGTCACTAAATATAATAGTTAATGGTGAAAACAATATCATTCCATCGTTTATTCGTATTACTTCTAAAAATTCCTTAAACTATATTAATGTAAATGATTCGGAACTAATATTCGAGTTCTAGATTTTGTTAATTTTGTTGGGTAATGGGTCTGAACACAATCTTTTTTTGTTGAGGACAGGACACTTCGCTAATATAATAGCGCTGATTATGACGGAAGTAACATTTATTTAAAACGTATTGATCAAATCGTACAGTGATCGGAATAATTCGATACCATGCGTTAATGTACTTGTGGCGCCATCTATCTCAAGATTGTGTAAGCTATACATGAAGATTGTGTATTTGGTTTGAACACGTATTTTAATATCCCTCCCGGCCGTATACATGCAAATGATGACTACTATTGTTACTGCTGGACTATTTCCTTGTGTAACTGCTGTTATTCAACTTTATGAGAGGTTAAGATTGTTACTTCGCGAATAAATAACACTGGATTATGCATTCTGCATGTATACGTGTTGTTTCTAGATGAGCATTTGTAGTAAGAATCTGATATTTTCGAATAATTCATAATATACTATTTCAAAGGTTTCGTGAGATAGAATCAAGACCAATAATAATAACTTTACATAGGATAGGACTAAGGTACAAGTGATTAATTTTCTGGTAAGGTATCTTTGATGAACCACCTAGTAGTTGCAACAGCCCCATTTTTTCTTTTAGAACGCTATGCTTGGCATGTTATTCAGTGCTAAACCTACTATACTTCTCAAAGACTGCATCACAATATCAATGTTAAGTAAGCACATATATGTAAAGCTATTTATACGCCATTTTAAGGGTGGCTTTATAGACATTTTCTGATGAGTTTAAATTAACTATGTGGAATGAGTAAAAATATATTGAGACAATCTAGAAAATTGTTTTATATTGCTATGTTCACCTTGTTGTATTACGGTAATTTCCTTTTGAGGATCTTTCTTAATACGGAATAAATGTCATTTGTAGAACTGCAAGAAATTAGTGCACTGCATTTCTTTCTACGATTATTTAATTCAAGATGCATTAAATTTGAAGACGAAATAAAGACAGTTTAGTACATTTCAAATTTTCATACCGTTAGATTTTTCTTTCTTTGACACATACAATTAAAACTTCGTAGACGGTTTCATTGGATTTAATTAACACTTTCGCCCTAAAGAGAATACAATTGATGATTTTTATGTAAACTGTCTGTTCTGAGGGAAAATCGTCTAAGAATCTTTACGTGTACTTTGCAAGTTTTAGATTCAAAAAATTGCTATTTCAAAAAATACGATTAACATAATTTTAAATTGCAACCACCGGAGACTTAGGTGCGAAGGTTGCTGGTCTCCAGAAATAAAATATACTCCAGTACCGTAGGACCAAGATGCCGATTTATAAGTATCATTGGCGACAGTTGATTTAACGACGTCATCATTGTCTCTTCGCAAAGCTGAAGCATCAGGGGTAATCAGC
This sequence comes from Papilio alexanor hazarajatica, assembly GCA_018246295.1. Classification (NCBI taxonomy): domain Eukaryota; kingdom Metazoa; phylum Arthropoda; class Insecta; order Lepidoptera; family Papilionidae; genus Papilio; species Papilio alexanor. The sequence goes on from DWLR01003849.1 coordinate 9,268, forward strand.
AAGAACTTGATCGCCTTCTTTTACATTCTGTCAAATAAATAAAGTTCAATTTAATTAAATGAAATTAAATTTGTTGAATTTTAATGGGAATTCATTGTTATGTAATAAATGTTATTGTCGACATGCAACACCGTCGCCCCCGAGCCCCCAGGGACCGATCTGCTCGTTGCACATCCGCCAACAGACGTTAACAGCACTATTAAACTAAAATATCTGACAACATTGCGAATGCTGCCATATTAATGCACAAATGTATTTTTAGTTAGCCCGCAACTTAGTTTACACGTCAATAAAATAAATTTGTGCAAATTGTCATTATCTCACAACAGCCGACATTTACAATTTTTATCCGAAGCAGTTGTTCGCAAAATTAGATAACGTTACTATAACATGGCACAAAACTTACGCAATAAAACAAATTCCTAACTTAAAAATATTTACATTTTAGTCATAGTTGTGTTACTATACAAAATTGTTCTAAACAATTCGAATATATTATTGGAAAAGTTTATCAACTGTAAAACTTACATTTTGTCCTTATAGAAACTAAAACGAAAACAAAATAACGAAGAAGCAAATTAGTTTTTGTGCTATCAAGAAAACTAGTTTTAATTAAGAATTTTTTTCCATTTTCTCGGCATTTTATTTTATGCTTTTAGAACCTTTAACTAATTTACTTTGTTTACAAAGGCGTCACTTTTAACAAGTTCATTATTATACAATGAAAATAATTTCAAAAGAATTATTCATAAAAATTTTAACATATCTTACAAAATTTGCGCTAAGTAATGTAATTTGATTGTTACCAACTGACGTTAAACTAATAGCACTGAGAGTGTTAGTCTACACAAAGTACACTATATTTACATTTGATTTTTTTCTTAGCTTTGCATTATTAGGAAGAAGGCCCGCCCAGATCTGGCTACAACCAAAAATTTATAGAATTTTACTTCACTATACATGCAAAGCTAACATTGGACCTTGGAACGAGAAATCATACGCAAAGCCTGCCTTCATGTTGTAGGCAAACATTAAGAAAGGATATTCGCAAATTCCATCTCTACAGGGAGGAAAAACTTTAGGGGCAATTTTCTTTTAAATGAATCGAAGTACTTGAAATTATTATTTTTGCAGGTGACGTCGCGGGCAATCCCTAGTGAGAAATATGTTATCTTGATTGTGAATAGTTCTCACACCTGCATATTTAGAAGTTACAAGGTTATTATATATAATGAAAAACTAGTCCTTGACCACAATCCCAACTGATCTTAAGTGGTGATGTAGTTGAAAGATGGTACTCACTGGTTTTGTAACAGCCTATGGACTCTTCTGTTGGCGGTATCTACATCACAATTGGACAGCCAACAGGAAATATTGAAACGCCGACAACGTGTCCAAATGAGTGTTTTGGAAAAGAGAGAATAGCAAAATTTTATAAAAATTATAAAATTTTCAATTTATTTTGCCCCAGGTATCACATATCTCAGTCTCATAATGCGAACACAACTACACATGTGTTAGTAAAGTTCAGTAAAATATCCTGAATTTTCTTTGTCGTCCAATTTGGTAGCGTCTGCGGTGAGGATTCTATTTCCGCATTAGCCGGTAAATTAACATGGAAATAGGACAATCAAATGACTTGACGATTACACGTTAAGGGATATTCACCTTGTAATAAGGATTTAAAAAAATATTGGTTTATCCTTTTAAACATAAAATTGCGTTTACAAATTATAGATCGTAATCAACTTATTAAATAAAAATTTTGCAGTGGTGTTATTACTTTTTATTAAAGATAATATGACACTGTTACTAAATCAATTCGATGTCAATGTTTTGGTAAGATTGCATCACCAGAAAAAGGAAAAGGTTCAATTGTTTGTACTGTGAACACCAGAAAAGATGAGAGAGATTGTTGCCAATCTTCTAATTTGGAAAGTTTTATTGTATTTTTTTTTATCTAAGATAAAAAAATGTAATTCATCTATGTGTTATAATGTTTAAATTGGATTTTTGTATGGCATACTATATAAAAATTACTAGAGCCAAGTGTTTGTCATTGGGAATTAAGGATATGATTGTTTTTACTGTACACTAACAACGAAGAAACTATAAGTAGACTAAAAAAATGTCAAAACGTCACTTTAAAGTACAAACATCATCAAGATAATAAATGTAATCTACATAAATGTATGCAAACAAATCGGACAGTTAAATATTTATTGTATCTCTGTTGCATAAATAAAGCCTGCGGCGTGCGGCGCGCGGCGTGCGGCGTGCGGCGTGCGGCGCGCGGCATGCGATTGTGATAACGCCGCAACGCGAGATAATATTGCTCACACATTCACATTCATGCGATTCGACCGCGCCCAGCCGTAAGCGTGCTATCGCGGCATCGGCCATTATATTACTTTCACATTAAGTAGTGATACGCCAGTGCAGCTGAACCAGGAATACTGATCATTTTCACAGGATTAACACGTTACGGCAGAAATATTTTTCAGGAAAATGTTGTGGTTGAAAGATACGAGTAGAGTTAGATGCCGGGATTTCTTCGTATCGGAGGAGCCTGAGGAGTGCTGAGATGAATATATAAACGTGGAATTTGAGTTGGAAAAATCATCACACAAGGACTTAGCAGTTCTTGCGTGGTGTGGAATTGTAAAAATTGTAAATTTTACTTGCATCCACAATAAACACTTTTCGAATACTTTGAATTTAACTTACCGTTTCATTCGAGTAAAGAAGGTTGTGATAAATTTACTAGCCTTCATTTACTTAACATCAGAATTTATTTTGATCTTAGTGTAGTTTGAATGAGAAAGGTTAGAACTGTGGCTTATGTCCGTATCCAAATAAAATAATAGAGCGATAGGAAATTTTATACTAATATTTTGAATAAAACAAGTTCTGGAGGGGCGGCAGAGCTTTCACTTTTCCACTTACGTGCTCGCCGCAGTGAACTATCCAACAACTGAAATTCATACTTCAGTCCTTTTTGAAAAGTATTTCAACTGCACTTTTACGGTTAGCAAGAGAAAAGTTACTCGTAAAATTGACTTCCGCAGATATTGCACTTCTTTTGAAGTTATGTGCGGTAACTTTATCTTTTTTGTTGCTCAATATTATCATGTCTGCATTACACAATTGTCAAAATTTAAAACCTATCTTCTGATGATGTTTAGGTATTCAGATTTCCTATAAGCCTGTGCAATGAACATGGTCCTACATAATAATGTTATGAGAATATAAAAATATACAGGAAATTGTTATTTTCTTAAAATTTGCAAAATAAATCTAACATACCAAAATATGTTTGTTTCATTTTTTTTAGTAAAACTCGTATGACTAAAAAGAACAACTGCACTGAAACAAAAGCTTAATTTGAATACTACAACAAACTTATGAGAAGAATAGAACATAATCATTGAAATAAGCCGTAATCTAAGTAAGACTTAGATTTTTAAAGAGCTTAATCTTAATTAGACTTGACAGAACCGATTAAATATTATGTCTATTTTTATACAGTTAATATATAAATATCACTATCAATTATATACAGATTGAGTTATTGAAACAAACAATCTGTTTAGTAATGTACGACGCTTGACAAAATATGAACAGGAAAATAG
>DWLR01003850.1:0-12898 GCA_018246295.1 Papilio alexanor hazarajatica
TCTGCCGCCTCAAGCCCGGCGTAACTGTAAATGCCTCCTCAAGGCAAACAGTGGCAAATCAGTCACAAAAAAAAAAAAAGGAACAAAGAAATTATACATGGAACTTCTTTCTTGTTCTCCCTTCCTCCTATCCCTCCTTTCCTCTCCTTTTCCTATTATTTGGGGTCAGGTTCCCTCACTTTCCCGCACCAAGACTATTTACATGGCACATACATACATATATGAAAAAAAATACAGAAATCAAGAAAATTAAATGTGTATAGTACAGAGGTTGTGGCAAAAAAAAAAACTAGGCTGTGAATTAACTTCTCGAAGTTAAAGTAGCTAGCTAGTAGTAAGTAGCGAGTAGCTTTGTTATATTAATGTTTAATTGCCTCATAGACTAGTAGTTAATTTAAAAAAAACCAATAAGGCCTACTGGCTGCACCTCTATGACATACTGGGGGAAAATATGAATCAAATGAAATGTCAAATCGATCCAGACGTTTAGGCGTCAGACGGTCGCAATTGAACGGATATGTGTACATACACATACATACATACATACATACATAAATACATACATACTTACAAACCTACAAAAACATTTTTTTTTTATTTCTCAATGAATGCGAAAATTACATGCAGGTACATTGGGGTGAATCAAAACCGCCGGGAGTAGAAATAAAATAATGAAAATGGAACAGAAATATATTTAGCTTTTATAATATAAAGATGTGTTTAGAGATTTTTGAAAAACAACCCAAAAAATTTAGATTCTTTATAATGACTAGGCTATGAAAATAGATACTACAAATGTTTTTTGTTAATCAATTACTTGTTATCTACATAAAGTATGTTGCGAAAATGATGATTCTATATTAATTTAATAACTAACATAATAATTGCCACCGACGGCCACTTTCCGAAGAATTTTCCAAGTTGTCATTTCCGAATGACCAAATAAATCCTCCTCTTTCAAACGTCTTCTTAAAACCGCCGGAAAATCGGATTCACTTAAAACTTTTGTAAGATATTAATTTTGAAAAGTTTTGATAACAAAGCTTATAACTGTCAGTTGAGGGGCTTTAGGTAAGTGCGTATCGGAAACATGATGTTTGTTCTTGTTTGTTAAATTTTATACTTTAAGGAGGCTGTTTTATTATTCTACGATTTTAATTTAATTTTAAATATTATTGACTTGGCCAAACCAAATATGACAAGGCTATCTGCCTTGTCATATTTGGTACTTGGTAAAGTTGGTAAAAACTGAATATAAACTGTATTCACTGTTTACGTCACTGAAGCTGGAAAATCGGGAGAGTTAATCACTTTGATCGCAAAAATGTTAAGCCCTATTGTGTTACAGCAAACAGCCATGCACGGACTTGCTTCCATTACTTGTACCATAGAGTTTCTGTTGTACTAACATACAAATAACTTTTAACATTTTGTAAACAGGTTATGCTTACATTATAGCAAGAACTTTTAGCATTGTTTCATTTGAGGAAAGTGTTATTTTACTACTATTTTTGTCACAATAATATATCTTGTACAATTTTAAATCTTACATGAAAATTATTCAAGCGTCATCCATTTTTTTTAGGGTTCCAAAGTACTTAAAATACTGACGACTCTTTGTTTTATCAAATGATTCTCAAGGTCGATATGAATCGATAGCAGAGGACAGCGGTTTAAAGGCACTTCAGGCCCAAAGTGCTCGTTCTAACTTTGTTACTTACGCAGTTATATAAGCAGCCGATAGCAATTGACGGTCAGCAATTTGATTAAGGTTTATAAGGTTCAGCTAATTTTAGTTAAATCGGCAGTATATAATTGGACAAATTTTATTTAAAATGTCTTATATTTTAAATTCGTTTTAAATACTAAAGATTGACGACCAATATTGCTTATACTTAACATTAAATAGGCATAGAATATTGCTCTCAACGCAGATAGTCAATGGGCCCAAATCTTTTATAATGACGGTCACGTGCAGTACGACTTTTCGTGGATGGGCTTCTCCAAAGTGGACCAACAATCTGGTCGTATTTCTTCAGTACATGTTTCACGTTTGCAATTTCTTATAACGTTCTGCTCATCATCCACTTTAGTCGTATATTTAATATTTAGTCAAAATGAATACTTTTATATGAATTACATTTTAAAAAGCACAAAGTTATAAACCTTCATATAAATTAATGAATCCCCAATTAGACAATATCCTTTGAATCGTTCAATGCATTTTGGATGAAATCAAAAATATACCTGTGTAATGTAGTGTAGTCTTAAATAAACAACAAACAAAGGAAATCAATTAAACAAAATGTAACCCATCCTTCAAATTTTACCCAAAATTAGTTAAACAATTAAAAGGTAAAATTAGATAAAAAACCAAAATTGAAAAAAAAAAAAAATGTAGCGTAGTGAAAGTATAAACTTTGGATATTAGTTACAAGTAACAACTAAGGGTGTAGCCGGATTCATAGGAAATTTATTTGTACGTGTATAATCGTGTTAAACATTTTACAAGCGTAACCCTCGTTTCCTGTTATTCCTTACTACAATGGAAATTTCTGACTACAATTTAAATATATGAAGGTTTAACTTTATAACGGTATCCTTTGCCCTTATAATACACATTTACGAATGTGAAGACATATCTTAAGTGATAATGGCCAAGTAGATGTTCGAGTGCAGATTGTTGACGGTCGATGTGTCGAATTCCAACAAGTTCGTTTTTGTTTGGCTATTTTTGTACTCTTTCGAACGTTCTGCGTACTTTACCATTTTATAAAATATCAAGAGTCTTTGTTCAAATTATTATCTCTAAAAATCTCATTTAAACTTGAAATTCAGCTGAGGTATAATGCGTACTGTAAGAATTTTATTCTTGTCAGTGTTATCCGCAACGGAAAAAAAAACAAACGCATCTGCAAATAATAACAATATCAAAAAAACGCTTTAATACGGAATTAAACTTTTTATTTGTTCTACTTATCTATTGTCTACTTTTTAGTAGACAATAATATTAAGAATTCAAAAAAAAAAGACGATACAGTGACTAATAAATGAAGTAATTTTATAAACAGCTCTAACAGTGGTAGAGTCCGCAACAAAACCATCTGTTGCACGAATGGCCTGCTCGACTGGTGAAATACCACAACCTCACAGAAGACAGGCGTAAAGTAGCAGTTTTCTGTGTATTGTCTGATGAGTGAGGTGTCGGAGGCCTAATTTTAGTCCTTTTGTCTCTCCTAACCTTTTCCAATAAGGAATGGGTGGGAAGGAAAAGAGGATTCGACGCACTGGGGGATGGATAGGAGAAGGAAATGTAATTTTTTTTGTCAGTCCCCTTCTCTGTTTTTTTAACGTTTGGAAGATGCGAACCTTATGCATGTCCCGTATTCGGGGCAACAAGGGGGTCTGTGGGGCTCTCCCACACGAGTTGGCCCGTAACTCTTAAGGAGGTGGGCATAACCACTAAAAACCACACGTTCCCTCATGAGCATTGTGGACGCCACGGGCGCATGACTAGCACGTTACACCGCGACGCCCACTGGTCGCTCCGGGATGGGGCCCCGCATTGCGCCCCAATAAATTGTGGCGCTCCTCGAAGACGACACCATGCAATACAGGTTCGGGATTCCCCACTCTCCCTCACTAGTGTAGCCTTGAGTAGAGGGCCAATGACTCTCTTAGTTCCTGTCTTAATAAAGACAGGGGCACGCGGTCCCAGCGGTGGCGAGCCATGGAGCGAGCGGTGGGATTACACGCAGGACGTAGGATTGCGCGCCATCATGTTCAACTGCAAGCAGAGGGGTAATGAGGTCGTGCTCACCCACGTCCCGTCCTTCGCCCGCAACCCACCTAGTGGGTCGCGCCACCCCGGCCCGGGCTTGTACCCGCCGCCCGATGAGGTTCACCCTCACCTTTCCCTTGTTCTGATAAGGACGGTACTGAGCTTAGGCTCGCCTCCCTCAAAGATGCTCGCCTTAAAGGCGAGCGCCGCCCTATTTGCGAGCGCACAAGTGGGCCCGATGGATCGGGGCACCCGCAACCGGAGTCACGGTCTCACCTCACCACCCCCGATTCCCCCCGGTGTTTGGTTCGCGGGGCTTTCGCCCTACCCCGGCTCCACCTAGCCGGGGTGTTCCTCTATCCACCACCCGAGGACGCGCCACGTCGGAGTTCACCTCTCCGCCCACTAGAACAACCTGGCAGGTCCGTGGTACGCCCACTTATGATCTATATGTAAATTAACAATTATTTGCCTAGTTGACGCTTCATAACTTTTATTTTTGCCCATTTTGAACAAAATAAAATTCTGATTAAATTTTGAATTGCCGCTAGAATAATAGAAAAAAAAGTGTTATTCTCCAACTTCAAAAAAGGAGCTATGGATGCTTTTTTAAAATGTTTCTAATTAGTCGCCCTAGCGGCCAGTAACAGAAAATAAACTCCTACATGTGTAAGACTCATTTTGTAATTAAAAGTAAGATATGTTTTATATTTTATTCATTTAATGAGTTTTTAATTGAGTGGCTATATTATTGCATGATTATTAATTATTGAATGTGTATATTTTTTACGAACATTTGCACGTTGAAATTATACTTTCTTAATTCATAAGAAGTGTTTCTAATTATATGACCACCACTGTATGTTTCATTTAAATAAAAATCAATGTTTGTATATTTGTCTATTATGCTTTCCTAAACCATGAATCAGATTGTGATGATACTTTGGTAGGTTGTTCTGTGGACACCGCTTAGGGTTTTTGGCCTAAAAAATCTATATGTATTAAAATAAAAAAATTACAATATTGTTTTAATAAAACTTTCTGTTTTTTACTTTACATTGCACCACAATGCATGATGCGTTTGTCTAGTTATAACGTTAAGTCCCCTCGCGTCATCTATATGTTTAAACATGGCAAAATCTAAGAATGGATTCTCATAGTCACTAATGCACTAAAGAATTCATGACAATGGCCTAGGTATTGAAGATCTTTATCCCAGAGATACAGATAAGAGACTTGAAGAAACAAAGTACAAAACTAAACATGAGCCATTTGCTCAATTATTTCCTGGTAAAAAGTAACTGTTTAATATAATTTGTGCAGACAAATAGCAATTGATTTTATTGTGTGTTAAATTTAGCATATTTTGATATGCATTTATATGTGTGATGTGACTATTTACTGATTTTGTCTACAAAATATTCCAAAATAGAGAAAATTATGCAAGGAAAACTGCCTTCATTAGATTGTATGCCATATGCATAATTACTGAGCTATAACACTTTAACTTGTTATAATTCCACCCTAAACTAATTACTGCAGTATTTGATTTATATATCTTTGAATACTATCTCTGAGAATCAACCCATTGAAGCACTAATTGACCCAATAATAAACAATAGCCTACAATTTCTAAGTGCTTAAAATCTATGCTCATTTGCCTCATAATGTGAGTTGTACCTATTTTTGTTTAAATAAATTAATGGAAATTAATTATTCATTAAAGACATTTTTATTTATTTAAACTTTATCCATTATCAGAAATCTTTAAGCACTATTCTTACCAAAGGAATTTGAACATCGTCTGACAATATTTTATTTTGACAATCATTTATTAAATACTTATTTGACGATTACATAATTAAAAGCAAGGTCAGTTACAAAAGTTACAGTAAATAATTAATGATACACAATTAGATTCTAGATACTAGCAACATACAATTTGCACTCGTCAATTTAAAAAAAATAGGTACAAGAGTTATACCCCATTAAAAGGTTCCGTTGGAACCTCTTTTTTGTGCTATCTCCACAAGGCCAGGCAATCTGTAATTGCCTCCTCATGCCAAACTGACAAATTTTTCTAAAAAAATAGTGCTCGTACTTTTGGATTTAGTCATTGATCACGTTCTAAAGAAGCTTGTGATTTTTTTAAGAGACCTACAGATCAAAAAAAAATCAAAAATTTGACCAAGATCCTCCAAGTATTACTGTCTCATCCCTAAAATAAGCTTAACTATTTCAATCAGGCTAGACAAGACAATTTGTTTCCACTATCAACTTCCTAGTAGTTTTGACCGTCTTTGTATCTCAACAACGTATTATGCATGACGTCATAAAATGACTTAAGTATTCTGCGAACTGAACCTACTATAGAATATATAACGTATGAGTCATTCGAAAACATCCGTTACATATACACACCTTTGAAACGGTTGTTTCCCCATAACCATTTTAGTTTTCAGTACATTATTAAAAGATTTTCCTACGAATCTACTTTGGAAAAATAATATAATATTAACAAACTAAGCGACAATAAGTTAATATAACGCATATGGTGCGCAAAGTTCTTTGAACGGCGGTCAAAAATTTTTCACAACAAAATAATGTGTTTTCAATGTAGGGTATATTATCCACAGATGCAACAAAAATAATCTATATGTATATAAAAATGAATCCCTATGTCCCTTTGTCACACCATAACTTGAGAACGATTTTTCCACATCATCAAATTATTAAACGCGGAATCAAACATACAAAAGTTTCAGCGAGGAATATAAGAAACGAATGCGAGCGAAGCCGCGGCCAATAGCTAGATACTTATAAACTCTAGTAGGTAATAGAATTGTACAATGTACGACAACTATTTTGTAATTCAATTTAATCTGTGTTACGTCTTTGTGGTGCGACCATAATAACTTTGTGAAATTTGTCTTAGATGTCACCAAAGAAATGGTCAAAGAACACGTTCGGGTGGGCGCGCGCGGAGGTGCTGGGCGCGTTGGTGAACGCGGTGTTCCTGGTCGCCTTGTGCTTCAGCATCACAGTGGAAGCGATGCAGAGGTTCATCAAGATAGAGATCATACACGATGCGAAGCTACTCGTGGCTGTTGGAGTGTTGGGCTTAGTCCTTAATATTGTTGGACTCTTTTTATTCCACGGTGAGTTGGGATTTGATACTATCGTCATTAACTTATTTATATCACACTTCTAAGTGATATACAGTATACATTCAAAATAGCGAATATTTTTTTATACATTTTGTTGGGCAAAGAATTTATTTAAATGTCTGAATAGCGAAATAATTGTTTTATTTATGTAATTTATTTATGAAGTATTTATTTCATTGACTGCTGCCTTTTCAGTTCTAGTGCGAAATTAATTTAAGTGTTAATATTAAAGTTTATGCGTGTAACTCTATTTTTAACATCTATTAATTAACCTAATTGCAGCAAAATCTTGGGGGAAATCAGCAACCTTTTTCTCAAACCATAATGGGATCAATATTGTAGACATTATAGTATTTAAATGTTGGTTTTCCTTCAACGTATCACATTTGTCTAGTTTATTTAATTTGTTAAACATATTTGTTTTAGCATTTTGTATAATATATGGTTGTTATCCATGCATCTTATAAATGCTTAAGAAGACGCGGGTTACATCTTTTGGTGACTTGTTTGTGGGTTTTGCTAACCAGCGGGAGTTTTCCTATTCTAATACTATGAATCCTAATTTTGTTGCTACGAAATCTTCATAAACATAATTCTTCCGCATGTATGCACGTCACTGAACTCATAAACCCATGAAACGAGTTTGGTGAATGGTTTTGTGTTTAACATTCATGCAAATTAAAGTCTGCTGAATTTGCCGGTATAGAAATTAACGTTATAGTTGTAATGCAAATGTGCAATTCATTACGTCGCGTTCGGATGAAGGAGTCGATTACACGCAAACTGTTTCTTCTCATTGTTCACTACAAACAAACAGGCGAGGCACGTGCAATGCATACTGTTTGGAAATTCATATCGATCGGAAAGATATTCACCGGGACGGATAACATATCGTGTGGCAGATAAAACAATATTTATTTATTTTATCATCATAATAACATGCATGTTAAATGCTGGAACTTAGGTACAACTATGCATTTACATTGTTTTTAATAATTATTTTGATTTTTTGTTCCGAATAAGCTAAAGCGTGTTTCCATGCTTGGATATGGTTTACTACAATAGCTTAATGGCGTAGTCAAATCCATGACTTCGTTTCATAGTCCCATATCCATCTATTTATCGGCATTCATATAGTTGATCAAATAAAACTTGATGTCTTTATGTATTGTAGGTGTCAATATCATCCATCATACGCCAATGTATTGGGATTCGAACCCCTGAGTCCATAACTGGAGAGTCCGTTGACCCGACACACAAAGTTGTTAGCCCTCTTTGTCCGCTTCTTCGTTTAATTAACCAACAATGAAAAAGCGATAAGCCTTGAGAGAGTATAATAAACTGTATCAGTGGCCGGTGTATTACAAGGAACTACTTGTTCACTAACAGAATATAAATTGTGGACCCTTATGGTGCAGACTGCGAAATGTAATGTTTTGGGTTCGAATTCGCCATTTGATTTTTATCTAGAATGACTAAAAAGAATACTTGCAATAGTTATAAGTTTACGATTTTATTTAGTTTGTTATCTAATTAATGTATATTATATAATATCTGGATTGTTTTAATGAATATGGTTTAGCTTTTTTCGCCAAGGTAAATGAGTTTAAGGAAAAGGTAACAAAAAAAATTATTCATTTGTGTGTGTGTAGCCGCAAGCGGTGTACCGGGAATCGTGGACGGGTTTTTTGTATCACCCGTTTGGGAGTTTTGCGAAATTTGATATATGATTAATTAAACATTCTTCAAGGCTCTCGACTTCTTCGTATTAAATAATAAAAATGAACACTCCCTGTTCATTACTTTAGCAGTCACTAGGGGCGGATGTAACAACGTCTTTGGATATTCTCATCAAGTCAAGTATTTAAAAACAACTGAAGAAAAAGAAGAAAGAGTGTATCAAAGACAATGACCACTTTCCTTTGTAATTTAAACATTTGTAAACATTAGTAGGCCATAAATTCAGAATTTTATAAAAAAATAATAACGACGCCTTTTTAGAGGAGGACATACATACGAAGAGTACCTGTTGCGATAAGAATTAAATGACTCATGTCCGAATCCAAACCCTACGGTGAATTACCGATTACAAATCCTACGGCGAACGCCACGAGTGGTGATGATGGTCGCTATTCGGAATGCCGGCCACAGCTTTCCAATCTCTTCGTTATTCAATAGTTCCTACTAGGGCTGCGTTCAATGTTTTTCCCCGACTGGTTTCTACCGGGTAATGCTTTTCGTGGGTATGTATGTATGTCCGTTCGGACCTCCTGAGGCCTAAACGGCTGGGTGTGACAATATCCATGTTGTTGTAGAGCACGGCAGCAGTCACGGACACACGCATGGCGGCGTGCCCCCGCCGTCCAACGTGCGCCACCTCACCGAGATAGTGAACAGCAACGCCGACATGGCGCTCGGCCACACTGCCGCCGGCACCGAGGAGACTGACGAGATGGTGCCGCCCGGCGCCAAGCTGGCCAAAGAGCCGGCCGGCCGCGTGCCCAGTGATCCCGGACACCTCAACATGAAGGGCGTCTTCCTGCATGTCCTCTCTGATGCTTTGGGTAAGATGTTCGTGACAAATTTATATAGGGATAGAGATTCGGCATCTATTGAATGAACTGTCTTAGAAATATTTAGTATTTCGATCTCGGTGAGTGAGGTGTTAGGAGCCCCGAATTCCAAAAAGATATCGAATCGCATGTAGTTCAAAAATAGGTTTATTAGTTCTTATTTATCAAAATTTAATGCAAGCAATTTCTATTTTCATAAATCACCAACCTCAGATTGTCAAATACAAAATTAGTTTTATCATTTGTCAGTGACATTTATAAATCATAGTGTATTAGATACAAAATATCAAATATAATGAGCTGACATCCTTCAAATTCTCAACTCGTTCCGCAAACGTGCTCTACAATTTCCTACTTCCTGCTTGTAAGAAGTTCCGTTTGCTAGTCAGTGTTATATTTTAACTATCTACATCGACATATTACCGCATATTTTTAGCAAGTAGTATTGTATAGACATAATACAAAAACCTTTACGATAAATAAGCTAACCGGCAGCAGACAGGTAAACGACAAATCGCATCACTCTCATCCCCCGTCACCTTGGATTTCTCTAACAGATTGGAAACTTCATATTGTGTTATTTTGCTTAATTAATTGTTCTTGCCTGGCATTCTCTAGGTGTTCATAGCTCTTTTATAATAACAAGCAATAGTTAATTTAAAAAAATAATGAACACGACTGACTGAAGTGAAAAATGCGAATAGAATTGACACCTTGTCAAATTTTGACTCAGGATTTTGACAATGAAAGTAAAACTATCTGTCATAGTTAAGCGTACCATCTTCTTGGTTTCTTCTTTTAAATGCTACGATAAAATATGTGTGCAAACTATATTACAACTTTACGTGGAAGTTAGACAGAACACAAAACGTGTTATTTAAGTAAATCAAAAATAAAATACTATTTCCTTTCACTGTAAATAACTTGAATTTGTTTTATAGTTTTAAACAATTGCGATCAACAGACTGCATGTAATAAATATTGATATATCGCCAGGGAACATACGATAACACAATAAAGTTAAATGATCTAAAGACCATTGTTATGATACAGCGGAAAATAACACATCGCTCGTACGTTACAGCGCAGTGAATCTGATGTTTCTACACTTTGCTATTTAGTGCCTATTGAACTAAAATTTATTTATTTTGTTATTTACTTATTAACAAACAAAAATTATCAAAAAATTGACTTCCATTGTGGAAATAAAAAAAAGGTATCGGAATTGCTAATAGTCCTCGCAATACAAAAACTATTTATAAATTTACAAACGAAAGTTAAAAATTAAAATAGACACTAGTCCATTGATATCTCTTTTAAACTAGCAAACTTAAATATGTAAATAACTTAAATCACTTTTCCTAGAATCTTCTCAGACTCAACATAGTCTAAAAGGTTTTTTGCTTCGTTCACAAAACAATTTTTGAGGTCAAAAAATTCGAAAATGGCGTTGTAAGTTAAAGGACCTGTAAGATCCCCGAAACGTTTATCGAAAATCGAAAATGTTCTCGGAATCGGTAACTAAAAACTCATTTATCACGTTAAGTAAGAAATGAAATTAAGGGATTTAAGACACTGGTATAGATTAAGGTTTTCCTCTATTATTATCTTTTTTTTTTAAAACACGCTTTATTAATGGTAGTCCACAAACATATAAAGGTTCGGGTGGTAATTCGTATTATTTTTAAGAGAGAGAGAGAGAGAGTAAAGTGAGTAAATACTATCAAAAGAGAATGCTTTGATATCGATGTCCTTCCTAAATGTATATTTACCTTACAGGAGACAAGGTAACTCCTATATGTAAATAAAACATTATATGTCCGTCGAAGTGGAGGTCAGGTAATGTGTGTCAGGGCTGTTCTAAATGGAAATCCTTGATATAATTTTGCAGTGGCGGCTATCCTTTGAACTCGTCGACCTTTTCTATCAAGGCACGAATTTAATTTTTAAAATTGATCAATTTAAGTAAGTCTTTAAGACATTCAAAGTTATTAACGTTCTTGTACCAACAGAAATAACAAATTAATCTCAATACTTTGTAAAAAAATGTTGTGTTAATGAGTTTCCTGCTATTTGGCAATAAAGTACGTGAGGCATTGAATAGAAATAAACAATAGTAAAGCGTTAAGAATCGTACTGAAAAGTTATTTACGTATAAATTTAGTCGGGTCCTTGGTTGTCGCTATTGTTGTGTGGTGGCGATACTATTTCGGAACAAACAACGTATGTATGTAGGTGCGACTGCGAACCTTGTGCCAGTTAGAATCACGAATCTTATCATATCACCTATTTGAAGTCGCGATGCCAATTTATTGGATTCCGCATCTATTTATAATGCATAGCTTACGGCTATAAATATATTAAAAGCATATCGTTTGACAAATGCCAAAGAAGACATTCATTTGATCGAAAATGATTCACTTATTAATAAGCTTTGAAAAATGCGCTTAATATTGATCAATAATTCGCTCAATCATTATTATATTTTCACTGCTCATCCTGACATTTAAAAAAGATTTTTTCATTTGCCTTTTTATTTTTTTAATTTGATTTAATTAAACTCTAAAAGATCTTGAGATTTTACAAATTTTAACTACTGAATAAAGTT
Organism: Papilio alexanor hazarajatica; assembly: GCA_018246295.1. Lineage (NCBI taxonomy): Eukaryota > Metazoa > Arthropoda > Insecta > Lepidoptera > Papilionidae > Papilio > Papilio alexanor. The sequence goes on from DWLR01003850.1 coordinate 12,130, forward strand.
TCACACACTTTATCCAGTCTGGATTTATTACGTTGGTCCTAATAATATGTTTTAATCGCATTCTTTGCCGATCCCTAAACAATTACTACACCGATAATTTTGAACGATTTCATAACGAAACTACGCTATTAAAAATTGTAAATGCATTAGCGAATGAAAATCCTTATCGTGGATTAATATTAGAAATCTGTTATGACAGCCTAAAGCAAATACTTTTGTAAGTTATCAGTTTCATCTTGACAAGGGCGCGTCGGATTATTATGAAATAAAACTCGATGTTGCAATTTCCAAGCAGTTGAATTACCATATCACGGTGGTTTGGATACGTCGAAAGGATAAATGAGAGAAGATTAACTAGAGAGATTTATGTTGGGAAAGTAGTGGCAGCTTTGTTAGCAGTCGTTCTAGACGAATTTACACCTATCAGATTAGTGACATGCTAAAGAAGAGCGGTATTAAGAGCACCCGTAACCAACAAGCATGCGTGCGGAGATGTATGGACGTGGAAGAGGCGAGAGGTATGACAGGATCGAGCCAAATGGAAATCCGCAATGTCTGTCTGCCCCTCTGTGTTACGGGCGTGTGTAGTATTTTTGTTGATTGAATTGCTATTGAATATAATTTATTGCAATTTAGACTGCTAAACAATCCAACTACAAAAAAAATAATATAAATTAAAGTAGACAAACAGTAACCACCACCACCTCAGCCTATGATCGTCCACTGCTGGACATAGGCCTCCCCCATTGATAACATCATTGGGGGGAAA
>DWLR01003851.1:0-12897 GCA_018246295.1 Papilio alexanor hazarajatica
ACGACACGAATCACAAAAACGTCCGTGAAATTGTAAAACCTCTCAACGTTAAAAACTCAAATAATTGTTGGAATGAAAAACTTTGAACTAAATACACTGCCTACCAGTGACTCCTGCAGTATTTTATGATGTGACTCGTGATAATTCCAGACGCATAACAACTTTGCACTGCTTTTAAAAGATTTACCCTATTTCTGTAATGGGGTCAAATCACTTTTGAAACTTCAACCGTTCTATGCATTTAGCGTTGCGTCACTTTAATGGGAATTCTTAGGCTTTACGGTCTGTTGTAACAAAAAAGTCGGGTTAAAAGACAATAACCCAATTCGTTGGTAATCAAAACGATATGTTTCTGATGTTATTAATTCTAAGACACGTGCAGCGGTGTTAGGGTCGGATGTTTATGACCAATAATAAATTTTAAATGGGCGCGCTACGATTGAGAACACTTAACGAAATGTGTTTATCTAGAGTAGAGGCGGCTATCAAAGTTATTTCTTAAAAGGAATATGTTACCGGTTAAAAAGTGAACGTTGCTCGAGGTGCTGACATAGTATAGTAATCGTCCCTCATAAATACATCATTCAATCAATAAGCGACTTCCTGATGCGGGCGTGCATGAACGGCTTAAGTGATGACAGTTGTGACTTCAATATAAATATTCCCGTGTGCCTCATTGGTGGAGGTCAACTAATCCGACCAAAGATGCAGAAGCAACCGTTTAATGAGACCAATGGAACTAATAGAGCTAGATTGTTTAAAGTGGACTTGCTAATTGCACTTTCGGATGTTATGTTTTATGAGTGCTTGTAGAAGGAAGGTACACTTTCTCGTCAATACTTTCTCGCTATGAATTCAGTATTCGTTGTGTTGCCAGCATTTCGATTGTAGTCAATACGTATGTGGCTTCTTTAGAGAGTATTAGAATTATTTATAACACGTTCGAATCTTAATAAAAAGTTTCTAAGGAACCACATATGTACATTCTTTTCTATTTTTCAAAAAATTGAATTATTAACTAGGTCAATGATTAACTGACAATGATTTTCAAAATATTATATTAAGATATTACAACATATATTTTTATCTTTTTAACTTCCGATTAATAACGTCAACACACGCTTAGCCAATACATTAAATCTTCCATAGACATACGAAACAAGTTCAAAATATATTTATAAGTAAAGATAAGATAAAGTAGGTAGAATTTTAATATTATAAGTTACGCAAATTACATCACTTCTGAATTGAAAGGGAACAAAAGTATAGCCCTCATAATCAAAAATAAAAATTAAATGTTTTAAAGACGAAGAAAACAAAAATAGCAGTTTACCGTTTCTGAATAATAATTACCCTGCTGTCAGGAGAAAAACGAAAAACATCAGATGATTTTTTTCAGACACTTAACAGTGGTAGAGTCAGCAACAAGAACATCTGTTGCACGAATGGGCCGCTCAACCGGTGAAATACCACGACCTCACAGAAGGCAGGCACGAAGTAGAAGTTTTCTGCGTTTCGTCTGATGAGTGAGGTCCCGGGGGCGTAATTTTAGTCCTCTTCCCTTTATCACCTTTTCCTAATAAAAAGGTAGGAAGGGAAAGAAGATTCAACGGGAATGGGGATGGATAGGAGAAGGAAGCGTCCATTTTTCTGTCTATGTTACCTTTAATATACAGAGGAGAGGCCTCTGTATATTAAATGTAGGCAACACATCTGCAACTCGCAAATGTTTGTTGCAGATGTCTATGGGTAGCGGTCATTTAGGTGGTCGCTTGCTCGTCTGCCACCTTTTGATATAAAAAGAGATGAAACACAGTGATAGCACACCCCGATATTCTGTGACAGTCTGCTATGGTATGTATCTCTACTACAGTTAAATTACGTTGTTAAAAATAACATACATATATGTAGATAACTATAAACTGTGAAAAGACCGTTGGTCGAGTGATTTGTATAGATCGCTATAGATTACTATCTGCTTTAAAGCAACTAGGGTGAGGACAGAAAGGGTTAAAAACTATTGGGGTTGTCCCCCGTATTTGATCACTGTTGCCATTAGCGAGTGGCACTGATATGCACCCTACTATATAAATATTCATTGACCACGAACTTCCAAACCGTTGCTGTTTTCATTATGTGAGGTATATTCATATGAATTTGCGTACTGTTAAAGTCGTACCTATTTTTTTTTAAAACAAATATACACTTCCATCAGGTAAAGGCAAGAATTTACGAAATAGTATAAGCATGATTATTTTTTTTCACTTCATTTAGAAATATATTAGTTTAATTCGGCAATAGTTATGATCAAGCATAAGAATTATGTCAGGTCATTCAAAATCTTACTACATTTCCTTTCTCATCCGTCCTTTTATTTCATTACATTTCTTTATATATATACCATCTTTATGAAGTAGATAAGTAGCCATATCATTGTAAAACCCCAAGGATTGCCTCAAAGACCAGTCTTCACCCTGTTACAGTGGGCCAGTAACCTTGACCAGATCGTCGGGCCTAAAGTGTATGAGAGGCATAACTATAATACAATGCACGAAAATGTAACAAAAACCTAATGTATAATATTAGAAACAAATCTGTCCTCTTTATAATATTAACTTAGATGAAGACTTGTCTATTTGCATTGACTCGCTTCGCAAAATGTTTTAATTCGCTTGCTGTGATGGATGAACATCTGGAACTTATTTTTAACATTGACGAGTAGCAGGCAAGCGTTTTGCGCTCGCGGGCGTCCGGTATTGCGGCGTCCTCAGAGACGACCTCGCACGGTACTTGTACTGCGGGAAAGAGCCATTGCAAACCGCATTACTTTATTAAAATTGTATGTTTTTTTTTGCATACTTTACTATACAGAGCTTTTAACCTAATACACGTAGTCCGACGATTCTGTTACCGTTGGATTTAACATTTATTATGCAATTTTGTTATTTGTATAATTTTGACATAAAGGAAAATTATTTAAGTAAGTTGGACGTAGAGTCAAACAGCTATGAAGTCTATTAATCTATGAAGGCTATGTTTACTTAGGCATAAATTAAAACTTAATTCTAAAGTTTCATAAAATGTAATTAATAATTTATAATAACATTTTGTTGGTTCTCTCTCTCTCTCTCTCTCTCTCTCTCTCTCTCTCTCTATTGTATCTATCTCAATTACAAATACAAAAAAATAACATATATTGAAAAAATACTAGGACTATTTAAAAAAACTATACTAAACAGAAAAATCAATCGCTTATTAATATATTTCATTTATAAGAGATTTAACAAGAGAAGAAAAGAAAAAAACTTTAAAACAAATATCGGTTCTTGCTATTTGAAGCGGTACTTTGTGACATTAAACTTGAGTAAATACCATAAATGTTTACCGAATTTATTATCATAAAGATGCTTGCAGTTTGGTGGTGGAGACACCCTACATCACGTAAGGACCTTATAATTATAGTTTTTATCGATATGTTATACGAATAGATGTATCTATTTCTACCTGCCATGTTTAAGGCAAGTAGAAATAGATACACCTCGTCATCTCTCATCGTTTTTCTATCCGTCGAAGCAAAACCCAGTACGTATAATTATAGTAAACGAGAGAGTATAATATTGCGCGATAGTCGTAAATCATATTAGTCAAGGCCGATATGTTGTAAAGTAAACAAATATAGTATTACGCAAAAGGAGCGCAGTTGGCAGATGAACAAAGGCCGCCTGTGAGACAGGATATTATACTTCGGCCATTTTTGGCAATGATTCAATTGCAAACAAGACGCAAAACAAGTTTAATGGAAAACATTGGTAGATGAGTAATTTATTAATAATACTTAGTTTTAGATTAGTCTTATTAAATTATATTAGTAATGCAAATTATTTCATGCGTAGATTCTCATTATTAATTATAATAAATACAAAACTCACAAAACCTTAAGAGCAAATACTTAAATATGTTAATAATTGACTTAATCTCGTAAGTACTGCATCTAATGAAACTTAATATGACGAATTGACTTAATTATTTCACCCTAAACTTACTTTAATGTATTTTATATATGCATATGAAGTGAATCCAATTGAATGGTGTAGTTGTCAGTGTAGTTAAAGTAACACAGATGGCGCCTCAAACTGTACTGTGACGCTGCGTTCATTAATTGTATCACACCTCGCATAACATGCATAGCACGCCAAGTTAAATACGTACGTAAGCTTTTCATTACTTCCAACTTTAACTTAAATATTTGCAGTCGTTTTCCTTAACTTCCTAACAAAATAAATTAGCGACTAATTAAAGAGGTTAATTTTTTTCCCGTAGGTGGCGTAATTAGAAGCTGAAATTATTGTAGACGATACGATCGTCGCAAGAAAATGGATATTGGTTCTATAAACATGTTTTTTAATATCATTCGAGTGGACCGCCGAAAGCAATACTAAATTTAAAAGGTACTTATTAATGACATTATTCGCAAAGACATATTGATCCCAAAAGGTAGGAAATGGGAATTCGGTTTACATAATTTTTGTTTAATTTTTCTGGTTTAAATGAATGGCGAATAATAAATACTGATATACATCTTAGTTATGAATTTTGTAATAATAAAGTTTAATTAATTAATTGCAAACAATAACCTTGAAGAAAAACTCACTCATATCTTGCCTTTTGGTTCAAGGTAATCATAATTAACGTATCTGATATGTAATTAACATAAGAATAATTGTTGTTAGGAAGTTGCTAAATTTTATCTTACAAAAGATGCTATCACGCCTTTTAACTCATTCGGAGTAAACATGAATGCGATTTCAAAGAGAAGCTGTGTTATAAGTCCGAGCCAAACATTCATGACTAAGAGAAGAAGCAGTTGACTTATATTTTACCTAGAAATAAAACTGCTACGTACTCCGGCTAATGTACTAAAACATCGATCTGTTTACAAAATTTAATTTCCAACTCGGTTACTGTTAGCTTCAAGCTGTGCAACCGCCTTAACTTGCTCAAGCGCTTATAAACCTTAAGTACACTCGGTAGCGATATTAATAATGAAAACGCAGTGAAATTCCGCAGTTACAGCGAGCTGCGTTCCGGTACGATTGTACTTGTATTTATTCAGTCGGCGCAGTTCGTGGGCCGCGTCAGTGCCGCCCGCGCGTACCCATCACGTGACGAACCGACATAAGCAAAAATACCCAATTAACAACGTGCATCTGCGCTTAACGCGTTTGATTTGCGTTTAAAGTATAAGTACTTCTCACTATTTTAACATCACGGTTATTCGTACTTAATTAAACAAGGAAAATAAGCATTGTCTTTTTAATTCAAAAAATAAAAAATGTTCTGTATTAAGTTTACTTAAGAAATTCCTTAGACTAACAATCCCGATTTAATCACAGTTCAATTAATGGTCAAAGTAATAAAAACAGTACAGATCCATTCATCTCGATACGCACTCCTTTTATATAATATGCTTTTTAGTGGCCAAGATTAAAAATTCATAACATAAAAATAATACAACGTAGATATGTTTAAAATTCGATATATTTAAAATTCCATATGCATAAGAGCAAAATTATTGAAATTGATTTTACTTATCAGGAAAACTTATTTACGTAATTGACAATAAATTCGCTCGCACCCTAAAAACTTTCTGCGAAAGGTATCGATAAAATGAAGGACATCCCTTAGAACGTTCACGGGCAGGGCTCGGAGGACGTTGACCTCTCGGCAGACGAAGCTTTTCGCGTCTCGCCCTACTTGCCGCCCGCCCAGCACGCGTAAATATACGTCATTTTGTAATAGTATAAACGAATGATGGACCAATTTATACTAGTATCATAAATGAGTAGATTGGTATAAAAAATACTTTTTAGAACGACTGTTTGTCCTTTATACCAAAACATAAATAAATGAACTCAAAGGACCAGTTTGATTCGTGGGGTGCCATGCTAAGCCGCGTCTTACTAGAGCTTGTTTTATAAAAGACTAAGAATGCTTTACCGTTCGTATAATCAAGCTACGATTATTTTTAATTAACTTTAAATATCAGCCAGGCGTTGCTCACGCAAATTATTCCCAGAGTTCAAGAACGTGGGTGTGTTAAAAGCAAAACATAAATTATATAATTTATATAACAAGGGAAAGTAGAAAATGGTCAAATAAAAACTTGTTTATCATATACAAACGTTGTCTCGCGTTTATAAATTTCACGGCTCATAGACGTAGACAAGGGGCGTAATAGACACGATATTAAACCACCAAGTGAGGTTTTATCGAGCTGCCAAAAATCGTGCTTAAGGACTTTCTTTGAGCGGAACACTTTCGTATGAGTGGCACTCGTAAAAACGAGCCTTGTTATATTTAGAAAACGCTTGTGAGACGTGTGAGTACAGTACCACTACATCCTTTTATGACTATCATATTGCTGTAGGTACATTCTTATAGACAAGTGATATTCGTGGCATTTATCTGCAAACAAAATATTTTATTGACTGTACCATCACATAAAGTATCTTGCAGTGGAATAGGTTTACGCTGACGTATTAACAAATTAATTTATGCATTTTAAAACAAAATTATGAAAACAATCAATTCTAAAAATAACTGAACCGTTAAATATGTAAACAATAACACAACGAAAAGCAATAATAATGTAGTTGGTACATTGTTCGTTATATAACAAACAAATATGGATATGTATATAACCTACAGATAATAACAACTGAATAATTGCAACAGTTTGGAAACAAACAGTAAAAAGGTAAAACTTTGTATAACAAATGTGGAACAAAAAAAGGTTTGATACCTTTTTAAGATAAATAAAATAAAAATTACCTTTGAAAAAAGTGATTCCAGATACGTAAACTTCAGTAATGTGTCTGGTTAGTAAAAATATGCTATGAAAGGAAAAGGATTACATTAGTTAAATAATACAACGATCTTAATAAAATTTGTCTTAATTTCAGGATGTGATATGATTACCATTAGTAAATCAATATTAAATGAATTCAGCTTAAATCAGCTAGATGGAATACCGCAAACTATTTATAGATATTTTAATATAGTCTTACTGACGAATGTATTATCGATGGAAAGCACGGATTTTATCCATACAAGTACAGATAGAAGAATTCTTGTCGACGCAGCGTTGCACCTGATTGCGCTTTCGCTTTCACCGCTCATGCAGTACCTAAATTATTCAAGTATATTCCACATATTAATATGTATGCAATACAGGAAATTTACACTGAAGCAGAATAATGACATATATACGAATTGAATTTATTTTTATCCTACAAACTGTGACGTTGAATTGTGTCAAAAATTGTATCTATGTATACCTTTCAATAGTCAAATGCCGATTTCATAATAAATATTAAAATAAGTTTCATTTCGAACATCTTGAAAATTATATATTTATAATTCCTTACATCTTTTTCATTTGATTCAAAATAGTAGTTTTATGCAGTAACTAAATTAAATATTAATGTTTCAAACACCATTTTTCATAACATTGCTCACCGACAACCGACAACGGTATAAAGCGTAAAGCATCCGTTTATCAGTAAAACAAATCGAAAGAGCTCGAAGTGTTGTCATTCCATTACAGTCAAAATTCTTGGAGATGAAAGGTGACTGATAGCGACGAGTGATAGCCGTCCGGGCGGTATATACTTTACCACCGGATAAAATTACAACAGGTTTGTGTAAATAACGCGATTATATTCTCTCTTACAACGTTACGACAAATGCGTAATGCCTAGTGTCGTAACACGACGACAATTCCGCCACTTTCCTAAAGACATTATTTACGTAGGTTATCTCTAACGCAAAGAACTTTCAAACTCACCCGTTTCGGCTAATGAATTATTAAAGCCATTGACGGAAGTCATTGCTACTTCAAGTTATGGCCGTGTCAAAAGTAATCTTAAAAATAAAGTAAACCATAAAAATTTGATGGGTTATTCAATTAATAATGACATAGAAGTAATTTTAACTCATTTTTCATCAGAACGCCGTAAAGCATATTTATTACATCTATATTTCGAATAGTGAATATGGCGACGCGAGGATAAACACCGTAAAAGGTTCTTCTTTACGGTATTTGCCTCTATCTTAGCTTCTTTCTTCATGCACATCTTATCTGTTCTGCGTTGGACATTTGTTATTTAGCGAATCTCTTCTCAGTACACTATATATTTGTTAATAGAAGCGATTAGCTGTAAATAGTTCAATTCTTAATTATAATTCGGAAACATATCAAACTTTTCCTAATAGGAAATAATTTAATTATCGTACGCAGCTGTGACTACTTTAATAACAGTAAACATGTTGGAGTGATTTGACGCTGTATTCGTTTGACACGCGAACACTTGCGCCTGTCGGAATTCCGTTCAGAGTATTAGTGCAGCTTACTGATACTCGGTACACTATAAACATGCTAATGTTATGACCAAGATTCGCGAAACCGTGGTAATTCAGTGGCAAGACATCTATAAGAATTGGTCGAGGGTTCATGCTCCGGGTTTCAAAATAAAAATGAGAACAAGTCCCTTTGTCTCACTTGGTATCCAATCTGCTCGTAAAATAGGGATTGCAATCGATTTAAATATGCGTGCTAGCTTAATTTTTGCTTGTTATAGTTTTTAAGCTTATGTGAAGACACAACTTTAAATCAACCCCTCAAACTGGGAAAACCTAATCGAATTCTGACTCCGTCTAAAGTTTTTAAACGGTCGATAAGTTGTTATCGTTTCGACGTTAACGATAGTTAATGTTAACTATCGATAAATTATTCAAAATGAACTTGCTTGTCATTTTCATATTAAACTATGTCATTACTTGTAGCATCATCAACAACGGAGAACTAGTCGATTTAAATTGGACTTACTTATCCGTCATTGTAAATTTTTTTAATAATAAATCTTTTTATTTTCATAATATTTTTCACAAATGGAGTTTACAGTTTATTAACTTATTAAATGTTATTTATAAACTATTATACTAGAGTTTTTATTTGGTTTCCTAAATTGACGATTTTTTTTTGTTTTTCAACAACATGAAATCCCGCGTCCTACTTAAATTCCAATTTAAATAACCAAATATTTATTCCAGGAGTTTGTCTAAATATTACTAAGTTTTTATATCAATGACACAACTTGACTTAATTAATACTTCATGGCTAAAGCTTGTTAAAATATTACGCCGTATAACGCTCAAACTAGAACAGATCAAGTTTATTATAATTATCGATAAATGAAATGTAAACGGTATATAAATAGCTAGAAGTGTAGGACTGACTGACCGCTTGGCGCATTGGTAAGACACTTGCCTTTCACGCCGCAGGTCGGGGGTTCGATACTCGCACAAGACAAACATATGTTTACATGAACATTTCCTTTTCTTAGTACGGTGGATCATACTGCGATCGCCAACCCGCCTGCCGAGCGTGGTGATTATGACACATTTCCCCCAATGATGCGATCAATGGGGGAGGCCTATGTCCAGAGGTGGACATAGGCTGAGTTGGTGGTAGGGGGTAGGACTGGACTATATTTAAATACTGGACTTAAGTGTACACAAACAGCAATTATATGTATGGCCATATTTTTGTACTGTTTACAAAAATAGTTTTTTTTTAGTTACAGAAAACGTGACGATAATTATAAATTGAGTATTCTTCTATCATTTGTTATTTCTTTTATCTATTATAGTGTAAATGGCTCGACAATTCAAATACTGTTTGTTCTCAAAACCACGTAGTAATAGCATTAATCACAATTACTTAGTGTTTCGTTTATTTACTCCCTTACAGATTTCTTCGGATTTTTTATTTATTAGAATCGGCATCGAATTTTCCCGAAGATGTTGTCGACAGCCAGGCGGCGGCCGCAAAATCTATAGCCCTATATAGCTTTAGCCGTATGGAATGCTCTCTAGAAGTAATTACCGTGCCAACACCAAATAAATGGGAAAGGGCTGGGAGATGATGGGGAGCATTTCCTAAATAGAATTTAAAAGCACTGTATGCATCCGCAATAGACTGTTTTTCCAAAATTGAAAAAAAAATTATATCTTTTATTTATCTTTTAACCCACTTTATAATTCGAATTCTTAAAATGGATAGAATGGAAATGGGAAACTGATTCTTAATAAAGTAAAGTAGCAATAAAGTAGTAACCAATAAAAACCAATAAAATAACCAATAAAAATGGTTACTATTTTGGTTAAACAAGGAAATCACGACTTCCTTGTTGAATCAAAACACAACGTTGTTAACACACTCTCAGAGTGCTAATTCTAAGAAACCAATCCACATTTAAACTATTCCTAAGAGTTTTAACTCCTGTAAGCTAGTGTCGGAGCATTGTTTGTAACGCCGTTCAATTTAACGCCCAAACCGATAACTAAGCACTACTAGCACTATTAGTTAGCGAAAATACACTAACCTACATTTCACTTAATGAAAGAGCCCATTATAGATTTCGCATTTAATTGTGGTAGGTCGATAACCTGGTGTGTGATAAAAAAATATTAGTTTAGGCAAATTTTGATTTTATTTTAAGAAACATTAATCAATAAATAGCCTTATACATATACGTATACAAAATGACACAATAAGATTATATTATTCCTTTTATTGCTAACTAGGATAAAACATGTGTTTATAAAACTTATATTACTACGTAACATGTACTTTTTCAAATCAGTGACCAATGTTTGGAATTTATTTTGTATTATGATTAAAAGAGAAAAAATACTTTCTTTCTACTTTCTAATTAGTTAATTATAATTATCGAAAGCAAAAAATACTGACTTTTTAACACCTACATATATTTTTTATTAGGGTTTTTTTAATAATGTTGATTTATAATTAATAAAAAATATGTTACCTCTGGACCTTGAATTTTTATCTATTTCACCTAACTTAAAATTAGTAAGAATGAAAATGGAACCTCCACAATTCGAATTAAAATCCTAAAAGTCGAAAACTCGAAATTTTCTTGATGAAAATCTCCCTTGATGTTCGACTTAAAGAGGTTCTACTGTATTATAAAATAGTGCAACACCTATTTCTAGAAGTCCTATGCGCGTGCAACACAAAATCTATAATAGATCCAGAGTAACGTTAGAGTCGGTGTGAGCGCACAAATAGATAAGACAAGGAAGGGAGCGCATTGCCACCCAGGGCGTCGGCTTATCCTCATCCCGATCCCTTTGTCCGGCTCGCGCGCCAAATGCCGCGGCCGGCATACCTAATGCCGAACCCGTTTTGTAATGCGATACACAAACTTATAACCGTTGTTCCGCATAGCGACGCCGATCGTACACCGCGGAGCAACGCGTGCATGAAAATGAAAAGGATACGCTAAATTCTTTGATTCGATTACGTCGGTGTTACAACTACAGCAAAAAACTTTACTTACTAAACTTAAGTAATTTAAAGCAGCAGCGGCAGCTGTTATATAAGGTGTGGGAATTACTACGCCCTAACAAAATATAAGCAACTAAGCCCTAACAAATACTCCTCTAGTTTTTCATATTTACTCCATTCCTCTTTTCTACACAGGCGGGCTACTCATCTATAACTCTTCTGATTGTTATGGATGTTGATCTTTCACTGCTTGTTTCCAATTTGGATTAAGAAATTCGAAGACTGTAGGTCTCAAGGGGTACTAAACGCTAATGTATTCTGCCACTAAGTACTTAAAAAAATGACACACAGACTACGACATGAAGTGCCAACCTTAGCATAGTGAAATTGCTTGGGGGACGTTAGTTCCCTTGAGACGCGCTCTTAGTGTAGAGGGACATCGATGCGTTTAGTATGAGATCGCCGAGCCCCTCATGACTCACTTGAGAGAAGGCTTCAATGATCTCCACATAGCCCATAGGAGAAAATGTATTTATTAAAAAATTAATCTCCGACAGCAAAAAAGACATTAAAAGCTCACAATATTTATTGTTATTTCAATATGTGTTCAAAAAATCAATCACTTGCGGATGTTCCTTTTCCAACAAAAAAAAATTGAAATCAGTTCATAAATAACGAAGTTCTGAAGTAACAAACATATAAAAATCAACCGAATTAAGAATCTCCTCTTTTTTTTTGAAGTCGGTTAGAAGAACAATTTTTTATCTAACGTATTTGTACATACAAGGTAGGAGGTACTTTTGTTGCTACGTGTGCGGGACTGACGCATCTCGTTGAGATGAGTTCTCTAGAGATGTTGTCTAAGAGCTAGAATGAGGGCCCGCGGTTATTCTTGTATGTTTTCAAGACTCGTTATATAAAAGAACAAATTCTTTTCTGTGTGTCAACATGTCGCCAGTGAAACAGTCGGCGAGCATTGTACTTCATAGCCGGAGGGAAAAAAATATTCATTTTTAAAATATATCAAAATGTATTTGCACTTACGTAAAATTATATGATATTGGAAAAGGATAAACTTTTAATTTCCTCCATCTCAATTGTTTTAAAGGAATAAAAGCTGTTTTTATTCCTGCCTCATATGTATATATATTTATACATATGAGGCTAGATAATATATGACGAATATACACAATCGATGCTGTAGATTGGATCAGTGATAGCCTCTGTAATTGAACGCACTCTTACGTTGCAGTCACGATGATGCACGGACGGAATTTCGACATGGACGGCCGGACTTGTTACAAGTCGACAAAAAAGTAATTATTTTTTTACACTGTACTAAAGACGTAATATCGTATCATTGCTTATACTTAAATAACGTACATAAGAAAGGTGAGTTCAATCTCCGATAAACTCGTTTCGTACAGTAAACAGTTTTATGAACATTCATTTTACCAGAGCTTTTGGGACCATTGTGTTGTCGCCAATATTTCCGGCTTACCGGAAATGTATGGATAAAGTAGCAC
>DWLR01003852.1:0-12895 GCA_018246295.1 Papilio alexanor hazarajatica
TTTTTTATATATTTTCATATATGTAGATGTGTGGAACTAGGATTGTGCCAGGATCGCGTCTAAAGGAAATCCGTAATATCTGCCCATGCCTCTGGCTTACGGGTGTGAGTGTTATGTGTAATCAGGACAGTCTCAGCTTGTAATAAACGCGTGGTTCATGAAGAATTCGATGCGCAGATCCGCGTTACAGATCATTCTGTGACCTTGTCTTATTCATACCGCGCCTCTCACTGCGTACAGCCGTCGACAGGGCTCGGCACAATTATACAATAACACGTATTATTCACTTTTACGTTCCGTTCACGATAATAAGCTGCAATAATAAACGCAGGCATCTGCATTTATTATTGCTGAGTTATGTTGCGACGCATTGTGTTTTATATTTGCTTGACAGTCGCTTTTTCTTAATTGTTGTTTTATCACTATATATGTCTTTTATATCCCGCATGGAAGTTTGTTGAATACCTGCAGAGACTAGATTGATCTTGTATATATAGGAAGTCATTTCTTTTAAACAATCGTATATATCTCATTTGTACACCCACAATAGTAAAATGGTAATTCATAGGTATTGCTAGAAAGATAATATAGTAAACACAAGCGGAAACGGAGTGACACATAATTTTTAGATGTAGGTTAATACTGAAATAAATGATTGGTTAAGTAACAATAATGTATTTTTCTGTTTACTAGTATTAATCAAAATTTCAATTCTTTAAATTATTTGTGTCAAGTTGGAAAAGTTTAAATAAAAATTCTAAGTACTGTAATTCATTAAAACATCTTCTTCGAATATTTAATAAATCTTCTCGTTTAGGCCACCTTTGTTCTTCCGTTCTCTTTGACGTTTGATTACGTTCGCGACACGCATTCCGACACGGGGCGAAACAAATTACTGTTTACACGGAAACGAGATTATATGAATACACTTTACTTCTTTATGTTAATCAGACTATTCATCAGGGTTGTAGTCATGTGTCAAGTCATCTTCTGTGCTTGCTGCAGATGCCTACGGGTAGCTCGCATGGACGGTATGCTCTTTTGCCACCTTCTTTCATAAAAAAAACAACTATTTTTTGTGGATTCCTAATTCATGTTCAACAAATATATTTAACAGTTGTTTATCTTTATTACAAATTTGCTAGATTTAGGTATCGATTCATTTATATTATTATTAGAGAAGTGGTCCTAAAACGGGATTTTTTTCGCGTAAAACTTCGTCTATAGAATGGAATAATATAAAGAGTAAAATATCTCCTTATATCTTATTGATTTTAGCTTTATATTTTTATTATTTATATTTACTAAATAAACATTTAATCGTAAGTTTTTAACGCATGAGGGAGGTCGCCTAATATGATCATCGCCGCCCATAAACATTCACAAAACTAGTGGAACTGCGGATGCACTGCCAGTTAAAACAAGATCAAGAGACATTGTACATAGACATTATTTTTACGACACACCTCACGAGGCAATGAAAACTTCGCGCATGTTTCGTAACGCGTCTGCGCCGGAATAGACTAGCTAGCGCGCCGTCGCAGGAAGTTCAACATAACTCTTGTTTACCAAAATGCCGCATCTGGTTTGGGCTAAATTTAACCTCGCACACCTGGCACACCGAGGGTTAAACACCGAGGCCGAGCTCTGTTTAGTGTTACAGTGAAATAGCTTTGACTGCGTATGCGTAGAATAGACGAATGCAAGGAACGAAAACGTTTCGGTTTAAAAAAAATAGAACATACTCATAATTTTGCCTTTACATAAAAAAATCTAATCGCAATTTTTAAGAACCGAGTACTCTCATTGTAAAACTTTCATTGCTGGACAATATAATAAAAATCGTAATAGATAGTTCATTTCGAGTTGGCGTGCAACCGTATGTATACAGAATTAGATAGAATATTAGATACAATTACAATATAGATACATTGAGAGTGAGGTGAGAGCGACAAAAGTCTGAACTAAATTACCACGCAAGTCAAAAACATATACAAGCGCCCATACAGATACTTCCGCCGCGCGCAAACATATATTAAAACTATGTATTTCATCTTGCATTTTTAAACACAAGCAGCACTATCGCTCCATCTTCGGGCAATAATGTACAAACACAAAACTGAAAGTAAAGTTTTAAAGACGAAATTGGCACGAGACGGTGAATTTCTTTGAATAAATAATTTCCAATAAACATCGACTCAAATTGATGTGCAATTAAGGCTTTGAATGCGCTCTCAGATAACGAGGTCACTGTTATTGACATTAATCACTAACAAGCAAACACACAAATGTGGTACACTTGTGCGAACCTTTCAGAATCGAGTTGACACTATTATTTGGACGGATTAGTCTCGTGCCAATCCTGTAGTCGCTCAATTTATTCACCATGTTGGACATCTTAGATTCAGCTTAGAAATGATTATTTTTTTATTAATCTTCATTTTTCATTAATACATATGTATATATAAATAAAGACAAACTTTCATATAGATATCACAAAAAGTCGTGTGTTTTAAATATAGTGAAACATAGTACTCAAAAACATAATAAAACTACTAGTAAAAGATTGATTATCTTCAAAGATAATCAATATATTTCAACACGTATAAATATTTAGTTATTGTTACGAAATAATGCAAATCATTTGTAACATTTTACAAATTTAAATTTATGAAGTATAGATAATGAATATCTGTGATGTAATCGTATGTACGTTACTATTATATATAGAAGTTATATATTACATTATTAAGATAGCATATGTCAGTTAAATACCACCTAAGTCATTAAGTTATTACCGCGAAGGTCGATCTGTACCGGTCCGAGAAATAATCTTATAACTGTATGTACATAATAACACAGTAGATGTCAGCTGCATATACGTTTGTAATGCGAGTTAAATAATTAAATTAAATCTGTCATTAATTACATAGCAATGATAAAACCATGTACTACAATTCGATTAGAAAGGCTTAAGTCATTAGAGAATTTAATACAATTCAGTTTATGAATTATAGGATATTGTTGATCTATTTCTGTTCTATTTTTATACCTAATCAGTCTATAAAAATCATTTTACTATCACTGCTTTAGACGGGGGAATAATCGAGTCGTAGAAACAGTAAGTTAAGAAAATGAAACCTGAAAAACAAATTGTAACAATTAGTAACGTTTGACAAAGTTAAGAAACATTCATCCTGTAAAGTACGACTGACCGGGTTGTGGGTTCGACTCCCACCCACGACAAAAATTTGTGTACATGAACATTTGTGTTTGTGTCTATGTAAAGACCACCGGAGAATGAGCAGCAGCGTCCTTTTCTTAATACGGTGGAACATACTGCGATCGCCAACCCGCCTGCCAAGCGAGGCGATTATGGCACATTTCCCTCCAACGATGCAATCAATGAGGTGGTGGTAAAGTATTAAAGGATCATATATTAGGTTTCCAACGTTGCAAGAGATTAGATGGCCGTTTAGTTTGCAGTATATTCGTCCATCATTTTATACAGGTTGGATGTATTTTGCAATACTTCATACTGTACTATGACATCACCATTCGCATCTTGCATCTTGCCATTTAATATCAAGTATGTGACAACCATATACGAGACAAGATTGAGATTACGATCGATTGTACGTTATTATTATAACTCGTAGAGTTTGGGAGCATCCAAACGTTCGGGTCGCCCCACAGCCCTATTGTAACATTTCCCACAACACAACAACTTATTACGTTGTAACAATATCGTATGAGTTTACATAACATTGCATAGCATCATTGTTATGAAACGTTTCACAAATATACGACTTTCGGTCACATTTGCGGCTTGATTAGTTCATAACTGTTATGGCCAATTGCTATTGTTTTGGTTTAGATTAGTATTTTATTACTGTTAATTTGAAGTCGTGTGTGTGATTAGGCGTTTAATCGGTTGTAGGGTTGCGGTGCTATCGAAACATACAAGTTACAGATATTCTTTTAACTTATAAATCGGATAACATTACCGTTTCTTCATACCAGTTAATATATCCCCCGTTATAAACTAATTGGATCTCAAGTTACGTTCAATCAGTCAGCCAAATACAAAATTTATGAGATTTCAAGTCTAAAGTTGATCGGAGATTACTATAAGTGGAATGTACCCCAACGTTATATAAGAAAATTTTTATAGATATTTGTTACTTTTTCATGCAAAAACTAATCAACGGATATTAATGAATTTCTACATTAATGTAATGTGTATGCATGGAAAAATCTCAGTGAGAAATTAAACACATTCAATTTTAAATTAATTTTAATATTCCACAGAAGAGTGATTACTACCGCGCTTGCTTAACGTCCATAATTATTAACCGACTTCAAAAAAAGAGGAGGTTCTAAATTCGCTTGTACGTTTATTACCCCGGAACTTCCGACATTTACGAACCGATTTTTTTTTCTTGGCAAGGAGACATTCGCAAGCGAGTCGCATTTAATTTTGAATGGCATCAACATATTGGTACATTTAAGATTAGCCCTGGCTATAAATGACTTAATGACTCTTAAATAAAATTAAATAAATTTGAAGTCGATTTTGTTTTTGTTTAAAAATTTAAAAGATAATTTGTAAAGACAGTAGTTTGCTATACTTCTAGCGTTATCTTCATGATGTAGTTATTACCTTCGAGTGCAAAAATAATCACTTATTAAGCAATTATACTAAGTACTTGATAAGGTAATTACTTAGTCTTCATTTTATCCAAATGATGTGATGTGATTGAGTTCGATGAAGCATTTCAGAGTCAGAAAGCGAGATAAAGTCAGGAATGATGACTCGAAGGCAACCGAATGACATCTAGTGAGATAATTTTGAGAGAACGCTCCGGTGACCGACAGGGTACCGTTAACTTAGCCACGTTTCCTCCGATACAAGACGATATCTGATGCTGAATTGATTTATATTGAAATTATGAAGACAGGATATGCTCTTTTGATTTTGCCATGATACCACGTTAGTATTTATTATGGGTATCTTTACTTATAAACAAATATAGACCTAAAGGTACAGCTTCATGCTTCTTCCTTTCCAGAGTCGATCAGAACCTCTAAACTAATTCAATTAACCGATTGAATTAGGAGATAAAAAATAAACATATGTAGAAGTGTAGAAAAATACAAACGCGCAGCTTATATCCACTCGCCAATGGGCAAAGTAAAGACTAAAATTATCTCTTTCTTTCAATGCAAATCATGTCCGGATGATATAAGAGTTATTGTCTAAATAATTCTCTTAAGAATAAGAAATTTTTCGTGTTCGGTTACTTTTGGCTTCGAATTAAATCAATATTATCTCTGTCCACTACAAATGTATAGAACTAATAAAAGCTTATTACTATAAATATCAATGAGTAAAATTGTTTTTCGCAAGTATGTATACATATTTGTAGGTATGTATGTGTGTCCGTTCTATTGTGACCTCCTGTAGCCTAAACAGCTGGACCGATTTTGAAGAATGAGATGTAATTCCTATTCGTACTCGGACTGTCAGTCAGTCGGGAGTATAAACTTTTTTAATTTACTACTAGTCTATAGTACATTAAATCGTATCTTTTACTGTAATTATAGGTTATAACTACCGTTATCATTGCGATTCCATTTCCATTACCCAGTAGCGCCGTCACCGTCCACCGTCCATAAATCACCACCGAATCGAGGCCAATAATACTTCTACCCTCTTATCAATGATATTATGACAGCACGCGAAAGTGTAGCCTATTGTTTTAGCAGTAGATATCACTTTTCACCATCGGTAATTTTAATCTCTATTATTAGAAATCATAGTACGATTGTCCGAGGTGAAAGTATAAGGTTTCAGGACGGTAAAATACGAATGGTTACCATTTCAGATGACGTTTCTGTTAGAAATCTATTCGAGTTAAACAGTAGCTCGCTTTATATGTAACCTGTATAGTCATCTGAGAGAAGAAAAAAAAAGATAGAGAAATGATAGCCATCGTTATGCCTACGTTACATCTCAAACGAGAATTTTGTATCAAAGATGGACCGCACAAGAAATGTCAATCTCTACTCATTCAGCATATCATAAAGAGAAAATATTTGATTGCGTCTTCCAGTTTAATTCAAAAACTAATGAAACGATTTTGTAAATTCTTTCAACGATAGAAAAAATTTCTATTTACGGGACGGGTGGCTAGTTGATAGATGTTATCATCAAATGAACCGAAAGGCGATTTATATGAACGTGTGATATTTAGAATACGTCACGAGATAGTTGATGACCGGTGAGAGAATGTGGCAACACTTGATATCAAGTTGTCACCGTCCACTAGACAAATGTTTAATGTCATCTCGGTACATTAATAACAAATTATTGAGAAAGTCGACCTTTTAAGACATCACTTGTTTCGTAAATGGAATAAATTTTTCATATAATACCAAACGCTGGCTATTCGATTTTTGACTCGAATTAATATCGATAAAGGTTATCGGTATTTTAATTCCGTTTCTTTGTTCCACTGCGATGCGACACCCACGTCTCTTACATCATTCGAAATATCGATTTTATTCTCGGAAAACTTATTTATTACTCTTGCTCATTCATAATATAAACCTCCTTATAAACAATTTTCAATTATCAATGTTCTTTATTGCATTTTCGCTCTAAAGGCAAAGCTTATAAGAAATAGAATTGCGTGAATGGTTGCCCAATTTGGGTAATGTTAATCGGTCGGGTCGAACTTAACTGTTTTAAAGGCCGTGTCGGATCGGGGATCGATGTCAGAGATTTTAATTATTATGTCCGCAAGCGGGAGTCGAGCTGTGACAACGGCCTCGAGTATTATTCAAAAGTTTATGTAAGGATAATTTAATACCTTAAAATTTTTTAAAGGATAATTTAAACCAAACCCGTGAACTGTTTTTTTTTTTTTAATGAAAAACAATGTTTAAATTTTATTTTTTCAGAAATAAAACCGATTTCAAATTTAAAAGAATTTCATTTATAAGTCTCAAAGTCATTTACAGCCATGGTTCGTCTCATTACCAATCCATTAAACCCAAACAAGGCTTGTCTTAAGTCTACCAATAAGCTAATTTTAGATATATCTTCTAATCCTAGGTTCAATTCAATGCTATTCAAAATTCGAATGTCCCCTTTTCTCAACAATTTTTTTGCCCGACTGATAGCTGACTGCCAACCTTCGATAGTCGGAGAGACACGTTAAGAAGAATAAAAAAGTTTTTTTTTTGTAAATGCATTACTGTTGCAGAAAACCTTAATTATTGACCAGGTAACTGGTTATAAGTATTGACAAATTTATAGTTTTCAAGTAATAAAAGAACAATGCGTTTTAAAAACAAACTTGTGACTGCAGTCTCTCAAACTATGCATAAACCTGTTCTACCAAATTGATTCGTAAAATATAGTAAATCAGATAATAAAACTTAGTTTTTCACACGTGTCCAATTAGTGCCGGATGATCAAACTCCAGTCGACATATCTTAGTGACAGCCGTAACACTTAGTCCAATTATATAGCGGAAATTGAACCGTGATTTGTAAGCATCATAGGCACATGAAGGCTTTTAAGTGCTTGAACGGTTAGAAAATATTAAACGACCACCAACTATGATGAAATTATTATGTGAAATTAGATCAGTGGCTATGTTTCGGCAGGATTTTGAGGATGAGTGAAAAAAAAACAACGATCAAAATTTGATCCCCAATGAATCCAAAAAAAATCCTAGTAGGCTTAATCAAAGGCTTCTAAGTTCTATGAAGGTAGATTCTTAAACTATCTCTATTGAATGAGCGGATATCAAGTATCTTCCATCCATACACCTCAGCCTATGATCGTCCACTGCTGGACATTTGGCCTCCCCCGTTGATCGCATCAATGGGGGGAAAAGTGCCATAATCACCACGCTTAAAGGCAAAGGCAAGGCTTAAAGGGTATGTAAGAGATACAAACGGTAATAATGTTATCTTAAACTCAGACCAAATCAAAACACAAATCAATGCGGAAATGAACTCGATGAAAATTAAAAGGCATATTTCCTACAGCTAACATAAACACTGACCGACATTCGGGCTTCAGAAACCACAGTATAAATAAACAGACGGACAATTTCAATAAACTCAAAACAAAAAACCGTAATACTGCGTACGCTGACAAAAAGATTACCAACCAAAGCCAGTAAACATGCCTCCGAGTTTGTTCAAGAGAAACTTGGCTATTGATATGTCGATAACATCGGTTTTTTATCGACAATTGTAGGGATGTGCGATATTTATGATCAATATTAAAGATAAAGCCTTATATATACATCTAAAAATATCTAAACTATCTGTATTTATAACTAATATGCCAAAATAAATTTGTTATGTCTCTATGCCTGAACCGCTGAATTGCTTTCCTGGAATATTGTTAGAATTCAAGAAAAAGAAGTGTAACGAAATATGATTGATTTGAAAGGCGAAATCCTGTTGTGCCAAACCCCACATAAAATGGTGGGAACAGGGGGAAAGAGATGATGAAGATATGTTCGATCTTCATTTTCTTATACAAGTAGCAAACGAGCAAGTGGTCACCTCAGTGACCTAGCTACCAATAGACAACTGCAACAAGTATTTGTACGGTGCAGATGCGTTGCCTACCTTTAAAGACAGAGGAGGAATAGACAGAAAAATAGACATTTTTCTTCTCCAGAAGGGCCACCCCTTCTTCGTCAAACTGATCATGGGCGACAATAATTTAATACCAAAAGAGGGATGAGCTGTTTGTCTTTTTGCATAAACACAATTTTTTTTTATTCTTCAAACAAACGAGCGTGTAAGAATTAAATTGTAATTGTATGTAAACGAGACATTTGGCAGGGGAAAGCGGCAACGTATTGGCATCTTTACAGAATAAAGTTTGTCACTGACGGTAATTTATGTTAGCCTGAGAGAATATGGTGAACGCTGGTAAGTTACGACTTGCGATTTGGCCACGCCGAATCGCTACATAAAAATTAAACATAAACTTACAATACAATAAGGTCGGTAAGCTCTGAAATACTTTTAAATCTACATTGGGAGGCACGACCAGCAAATATGGACAAGACATGACTCCAAAACATTGATAATCCAAGTTACCATTTCGATTACAATCCAACAAAAAATGTAAGGGATATGTTTTTGGTTATTTTCACCGATTGATCTGGAAGGAGGGTAATTTTTTGTGAGCTATTATAACCTAAATATCTGGACCACTTTTGAAGAGCAGTGTATCATTACTTTCAGCTTCTTCGCTGAAGCGTCGCGGAGCATGTGATATGGTTATGTGATAAATGCTGATAAGACAGTCAGTTGTATTTAACGTTATTTAAATTAACTATATATTGTCAACCCGGAATTGCTGATGATAGAACGATTGAAAAAAAGTGAGAGGAAAATAGAATAAAGTCAATAAATTCGTTCGTCTTCATTCTATCGTAGCATTTAATGATTGAACACAAAACAATCATGTTAAGAGAGTCCAGATCTCTTACAATTTAATAAGTGTAGAATTACATACTATTTACATTTCTAAAGAATTGTATTAGTACATTAAATTGGATTAATCGAATCTGTGATCGGGGTAACAAAAGCCGTTCTATTGACGGTGAATAAGGTAACAGAACCGGTCCTATAATTACAACGATCATGTCATATAAATGACCAACTGATTACGAACGCCTTTCAAGTCCCAAGTTCGAGGCAAGGTCGGCCGAGATTGGGTACTGGACGCAAAAAACAAAAACGTTAAAAGAAATAAATAACTTTGGTAGAGAGAAAAAAATTGACGCCCTTGTATACTTATTAAATGTTATGTGATTGTACAATTTTATTATCTCTAAGAAAAAATAAAGTCCACCCCTCCTACCATACCGGGGTAGACAGGGAAACCAATAGCTGCTTATTTATTAGGTCCCAAATAGGACAGAGGAAGAGCTTCATCACCAATGTGTCTTCCGTTTTTATTCAAAGTAAATGTCACAAGTTTGTACTATTTATTTTATATGGCAATATGCGAATTTTATACGCGGTTGAAAATGCGTCGGGACTCTATAAATAAATGAAAACATAATAAACTTTAACAACGTCCTGAAGTTAACAAAAGAGGGCTTACTCGGGCACCATCTGTCGTATTCGCCAAACATTGCCCGAAAGGTGTTGCGTTACAAACGAAACAAGAGAGATTCAGTGCTGGAGCGACCGACCGTGAGATACACCTGGCTTGCTACGCTATTAGTGGTAATGAATTCGAGTCTCATCTGATTATAACAAGTATTTTTCAATTAGTTATATAGCAACAATTAAATTTTACTAAAAAAAACTCAATACAAATATGCAATGTGTGCAACTACCATATATCATAAGTATTAATTTCGACACTAATATAAATTAACCGACAGAAACCGACATAATTTTCTACCACAGAATTCCCTCTCTACAGCAATTTTAGGATATTACTAAGCACGTAATTGTGTAAGTGCAGCGTATATAGAAGTTAATTAGTTGTTAATTAAAATAAATAACAATAAACCTGATACTGACTGTACCGCTGTACAACTACTAATTTAGGCTCTAGTATGTCACAATGGAACGGACATACATAACCGCTAAAAATATTACCCGTCTGTCAATCGAACAAAAACTGACAGACATATCGAAAAAAGAGAACACTGACCGAAAAGAAAATAGTACAAAACATTTGCGCGAAATGTATGTATATATGTATTTATTTATTACCTGTACCGTTATAATCTTATTACATAAAATTAATGCTGACCATACGCAACCGTTCCGATCCCTTCTATTTACTTAACAGCCTTCAAAGTAAATCTGTAACAATAACTTATATCACAGGTTGAAATAACCAGTTGTATCACTACTAAAAAATCACAGAATCATGGTATTTCCTAAATAACAAAATAAGGATAAATAAAGAATGGATGATGAAGATGTATCCACACATCTGAAGATAGCTGATTAAATTCTTGACTAATGAAAAAGATTAAATAAATATTTCATGAAAGGTGCTTATAGCATAGATTATTTCAAGGATAACAGTGTATTTATTTGCCAAGAAAACACAGAGAAAATAAATTATTAGCAGTGGTTATACCGTTTTTGATTGCTCTGTGACGTTACCTTAATAGCAAGGTAAATAGCTCTGCCCTTGGTTATGTTATTTAATAGGCTACCGATCGTCGGACTGCAATAACATTTAATTCTTAAACTGTACAAAAACGTGTGCTTATTTAAATTAAAAAATAGATTAAAGGCAATTCTATATGTTTTTAATTTCCAAATTAAAATAATTTTAATGCGCCTTTCAATTCGTAGCGTATTTTTTTTTAATTATTAAAATAGTGGCGGTAAACAACTTAACTAGAAATAACTAAACTTGGAAATTACTTAAATATTTGATGACAGTTTAAGCAAATAAATAATTAAAACTTAGGTGAGAACTTTTAAAGAACTAATTAAAATAAATAAGTGTATGTACCAACCAGTTTAGACCCGTCGGGATTCCTTCATCAGGGCGAGTATAAGTGGTTAACGGGCTGGATTCTTTATTAGTTTTTATTAATCAATTTACTAAAAAAAAAAAAAAAACATTGAAATTTTTTATTTCAACTTATGTATTAAATTTCTTTTATCAAAAACTCCACAAACGAAAATAGTGTTGTGCACTTGCCCTTTGACATTAATAGATAGATGTCACTAATTGTTATTTGACAAAACTAATAATATGAACGCAAATTAGCGTGGCGATATGGTTGCGAAAGCGCGAATCGTTGTAACGGTATGTCAAGGCAAAATTAGAACGACTTGTGAAATTCGCAAAAAAAAATCGATAAAAAAATCGATTACGCGACAACGCCGGCCGGTTCTTCATAAAAGAATACTCTTCGCTTTGACTATGTTTGACACGCAGTCTGCGTACTAATTGGCGATTTTGACAGAATAAAAAACAATGTTGTCAGCAACAAAAACGTCAACCTTATTGTAACTTAAAGTCAACCTTACTGTAACAATGAAATGTCCATAGGCCGTCTTTTTTAATATCTTCGAGACAGTCCAACGTTCTTTTGTTTCCCGTTATATGCACCAACATTCATACTATATAATGCAAATGTTTTATATAATAAATTACTTCGTAGCCTTGCGAATAGAGTATCTATCTTTCTGTTGTTTCACTGGTTCTACGCTTATTTTGTTAGTTCAGAGAGGCAATTGAGATTTTGTTTTGTTTGAATGAGGTCTAGTTGATGCCTCTTGTGTGACGTTAGGCTTGACATATTTAAGACACAATGTACCCCGGCGCTGTTGTAAATCTAATGTCATGATAGGTTAACGTCATCGGTATTATCTATTTACATAGGAACATTTAAAGCTACCTCTAGAAACACAAAACGACGAATAATGAAACAGTAATGAGTAATTATTAAACAATTTCGATGGGAATGAGGCCGAAGCGACTTGCTTATCTGCTTACCCAATTTATTGTATCATTAGTGATACCGCGATAAAGTAGAAATTCGTAATTTAATGAATGTTATCAAACAATTATTCAATTGTATGGGTGTGATAGATACATTTCAAAACAGAATATTTATATTGCACACGCTTTTCAACTCTAATTTACATTTTTGAGAGGCGAGTCACAAAAAGAAATACTATACTCTTAAAATTAAAGAAATCTTTCAAACTCGCGAACATACAGTGCCACTCATTTTCAAATACTCCAAAAAATATGATACATACCTCCAGATACGTAAACTGGGTCCAAAAGTGAAGTCATTTTATGTGTATTCGCAAGGGGCAAGGCACGAATTCAAAAACGTTTCCCGTGGTACATATT
>DWLR01003853.1:0-12894 GCA_018246295.1 Papilio alexanor hazarajatica
GATGTCCATGGGCGTCGGTTCACTTAATGTTAGGCGACCCGCTACTCGTTTGCCTCCCTTATTCTATAAAAAAAAAGCAGAACATCTTTAATATTTACAAACAATATTGATTTTGACCCCACTCTCAACCCCCAGCATACATCTTAAATATACATATACATTTTAAAATACATCTTAAACTTACTTAGCACCTACACCATTGCAAGATAGTCACCCAATCGGAGGTGAAAAACCTTCAAATATTTACCAAAAACATTTGATTTTAATAATTTATATTTGTATGCAATCGTTGAAGGTAAAGTAAGTATTTACTCTTAGAACTCTTACGTAACTAGGCTTCGTTCTATATCCCACACAATAACTGATGGTATGGATATTAAAGGATTATTCGGGTAACGTAACAAGAATTTTCGAACCGTAGCTAGTTAGAATCTACAGCATTATAAAGTTCCACTTGCGTAGCACATTAAACTAGAAAAATAACCGAATTGTTGACACTGTTTTGTTCTCAATGTTTATATTGCCTTGGTTTACTATTGAAGCAAAATATGTCGCTTTTATGGGACAAAAAAAAATCAATACATTAATTTTTAAAGAAAAGTAATGTATTGATAAATCGAACTTGTTTTTAACACGCCATGTGTATAAAATCATATCTGCGTTTAATGGCCACAACTTAAGTGATTTGAACTCACTTTTCGGTAAGGGTCTATTTTACGATCATATAATATTTTGTGTATTATATTAGTTTAAACGTTTATCTGCACTTAATGGCCATACCCTAGTCGAGATACAAAGGGATTATCGAGGTTTTTTACCATTATTTATTTTCATGTTACTTATTTAAAATACGATTTACTACTGATTGATTATGTACCAAAAATCGACATAAATAATGTCGATTTTCGGTAAGATTTATTATCCCACATTTACTTATATGTCTATAAAATTAGTCTCTAACAACAGAAATTGGTTTAAGCGTGATGTCTGACGAGAGAACTGCAAGAGACCCGCTGCCATGGAAATTATTTCACGTAGCTCATCAGACGATAATGTCATATTTTAAAAGGGAGTTTCTGTGATTAAACATTTATAGACTAGCTGTGCTCTGCGGTTTAACCCCGGGACTAAAGAACTCTTCTGAATACCACTCGTCTAGGCTATTACATTTTTTTCGCTTAGTGCTATTTTTCTTTTAACTCGCCTTCTAGTCAAGGCATGATGTTAAATAGCCCATAACTCATCGGACTTGGCTTCTGATATTAGCTCGTTCAAAATCTTCATTTTATTACATTAAGTAAAAGATATATAATTAATTTTTCCAGTATTAAAAATATTAAAAAAATGATTTTAACGTTGTAAGTTGTAAGTAGATACTGAGACAAATTAAGATTGAATATATGTTTTTACAAAGATACTACATACATTATCTCTGTGAGAAGATGAACCGTGAGCCTATTGTAAGGAATAGGCAGATAGATAAATAAAGAAAAGTAAATACTGCTATTTCCATCTGGAAAATGGATTGGAATATCCTCTGTAATTTTAAATTTGTCTAAGTTTTGAGACCCTTCTCTTCACTTTATCAAATGCTATTTAAATATTGCACGTATTTGAGGTCTAGTTCAATTTAGACGCTAGGGTTAAATCAGAAGAATGTTGACTAAATAAATTATAATTTAATAATTCAAAGAACACGCAAATATTAGCAAATTGAGTAAATTCGCCCCCGATATACTAAAATTCAGGTGGAATTATGCTGGTGCTGCCATCAATGCTCTGTTTTTCGCTCTCCCTCTCTCTCTCTCTCTCTCTGTCTCTTTTATTCGCGAGCGGGATACGAAAACAGATAAAATTTGGAAAGAACTCGTGAATCTTTTTATACAATTGAAAATATCTGTTACAAGCAAAATATATCGGAGCGGTCATTGCAGATCAGACAAATAGCATCATTACGTAACATGCCCAATCCATTTCCGCATCATATCACATATATCATGCGAAAATTTTCAACGTGAACACATTTGCATAGTAATTTATCGGCAAATAGCTCCAACTCGAGAGCGAGACGTGAGAGAATCTTTAATAAATGTGCAAGTACTAAGTTGAATTGAACGCGACGTGTGCGGTTATTTCCACAACTTCATTTGCATTTTATTAAACTCTAAGTTTGCGAGTATTGTAATTGTGGAGTACTTATTCTTTAATGATATTAGTATAGTCATATAAGCAATGTAACTAAAAATAAAAAATCGTATTTATTTTGCTCAAATTCAAAATTTACTTTACAGACCTAACCTAGTAATGTATTCCAATGAATTTTGATGTTTTTCAAAGCGGATTCTTTTCAAAATCAATGTACAAGGCATTAATTTAATAATCTTTTTTCTTTTCTTTTATCTTTTCTTAATCAATCTACAAGGCATTAATTTAATAATCATTTAATTTGTCTGTCATTTAGTGTGCACATCGATACTAATGTGTTAGTGCAACAGGCAGTACACAGCATACAGTAGAGAGTAGACTGTGGACAGAACACAGTAGACAGTGGGCAAGCGACAGTATACAGCATACAGGCGAGAGGTTGAGAGAATCTATCAGAGACAGGAGTTTCAAATAGTCTTGTGTTCTCAACTTCGTACAAATGGAGTTAAAGCTCGACTTGCGTAATTTTCTTTCTTAAAACTAAACATAGATCGACTTTCTAGAAGTAAGCAAAATAGGAAGACGAGCTCATTCAATTTGATTTCTTTCATAGTTAAGAATAACACAAAGCGCAGTTCGACGAAAGGTAAAAAACAAATCAAAACAAAAGGTTGTTCTCGTTGCCGATCTGTAGCTTGTGCCTCAAAGGAGCTCTTTCTTTAGTCGTTAGAATAAGCGATTCAGTGATATTTTACTCAGATAAAAAAATACTGTAAAGCCTATACCGGAGACTCCTTGTAATTCATATAAAATCTTAATAAAATATTAAAATATATGTAATACATAAAATATCATGTGAAATACATTTTAATAGATATTTCATAATATATGTAATTCTATCGAAAGAAAAGGCAAAGAATAAATGTAATATTTTCCAGAAATGTTACTTGTCATTCCATTATTGGAAATAGTTGTTCCTATGAATCACCGCAAAGATCTCATCGTTCCTGATATGAGATTGTATATACAAATGCAAATATTATATTGCTAAAATTTTATAATATTTTTTACATAAATATACACACACACACACACACACACCATACACTTATATGTCTTGTGGCACAATTAATTTATAACAGTGAATTAAGCTGCATAATTGGCTTTTACTTGATAGATAGATACCAATGATAATTATTAAAATATATATATTTATACTATATATAAGTCTGTAGAGTAGTTTCTGTCTGTAATTTTATTTTTGTTTGTATAATATTTTGATGAATATTCATTTTATGCTTCACTGATCACAATTCTATAATTTTTTAAACCTTTGTGTGTCCGCCACCATTTAACTTTGGAACGGACTAGACCGATCTTAATGAAAATGTTGTACCAAGATTGATTGCGCAAAACATAGGCTTCATAAAAATCTGCCTGTCTGTTCGTTTTATATCCCGATATAACTTAAGGATGGCTTGGCCGAACTTACTGGAAAAAGATATATAGCAACAACATGTGATTACGCAAATGATAGGTCAAATAAATTTCACACATCTCTCGCCTCTTCTACGTTAATATAACTACGAATATATGCTCATCGGTTCCGGGTATTCCTTATATGACCTTTCTTTAGAATGCCAAGGTCGCGCCAAATAAAATTTCGTAATTTCTGTCTACCTCTCTGGGTTACGGATGTGATGGTTTTTTCCAGTAATTTATTTAATGTAATTAACGTAAGCCTGTTATGTCTCGTTCCAAATATCTTTTATTGTTATGCTTATATTTATATCTCATACATAATATTGATACATGTTATCTTATCTGTGCATATATAACTTAACAGCCATCATAGTCATACAACTGACCCACATTTTATGCTCAAGCAATTTTGTGGCATACAAGCAATATGCCATCAATTTTTATAGTTATTGGCTGCGTCATATTAGTTAAGCAACCAAATTATGTAGATTGAAATCGATATCCGGTTTTATTATATTCCTTTATGTTCGTTGACAGATTACAAGCAGTTTATAAGAATAAAAATAAGAAAAACAAACCTGATTTTTAGAAGCTCACTTAGGTCGTGTTTGTTGTGACGGGATCTTATACGAATGTAACTCTGTCTTTCGAAACAATACATACCTTTTGATGGATAATGCATTATACGTTTAGCATTTTATTCACTATCAGGATCTTGTAGAAAGCGTCTTTTATAACAAAATACATAAGATAGTTACAAATATTGTACACGTTTATCTTAAGTACGGCTGAAGCAAATTAAAACAGGAACTGTTAATTTATAAACAGTCCATGATTCAAAGTGAATAGTGTTCCTTATTTAAGAGGGTGAAATATATATATATATACTACTCGTGTTTCTAATGTAACAGGGGAAAACTTAGGGTATAGATATTTGTCATTGATTATTTTTGGAAACCTATAACAGTTGCTTAAATATATTTGCAATTCTTGTTTTAGGGAAAGGATCTAATAAATATATAAAAAATAAAATACTATCTCAAAACTAAATTTGTTTCAAGTTGCGTGATAGCTGAATTATATATTTGGTTCTGTACCACAATTTAGTTATAACGGCGAATTAAGTGGCGTGGTACCGAAATTGACTTTTATCCGATCTCTTTACGGTTATGAACCGAGGGTTACGTTGAGTGAGTGCATCGCAAATTTATTTTGCATTATGGAATTGAAACGCTGAAATTATTTAACCAGTTTTTAATGCTAGCTGAGATTTTCCCTCTTTACAAATAGAGTTGGTAAAATGAGATCATAAAATCGGCTTTTCGAGCTGCTTTTTAAAGAATCGTAAGCTGCTATAAGCTTTTTAATATGTAGATTTCAAGTAAAATCGCCAAGGTGATAGTTTTTTCTTAGTTAAACTAATCACAGTATTATATGTATGTATTGAATCAAATCCGAAAAACGTAAGTAATTTTTTACAAAACCCTCTAATCATCAAACGAAGGATCAGTTGGGTCAAGAGATGTAAAGCTGATTAAAATACATTAGATTAAATCTTCCAATAAGGGACCTATTTCTCGGGAGTCTTTTTCAACGAGGCTGTTTAATTCTAGAGTAATGATATTATTTTCCTGTATTTATGGCTTTTTTAACTGATTTAACTAACTGAACAAAAAAGGTGGAGGTTCTCAATTAGTTTTTATTTTTTATGTTTGTGTTACCTAAGAACATTTATGAGCCGTTTTATTTAAAAAAAGTTGTTGTAAGGGAAACTTGCAAGTGGGTCCCATTTAATTTTGAACGTCACTTCGGCACCTATTTCGGTTTAATGGATTTGTTATGATACGTGCCTTGGCTATAAATAACTTAATGGCGTATAAATAAAATTATTAACCATTGAAATCGGTTTGCTTTAGTTAAAAAATTTAAAAGATTACTAAAAGCCAACAACGTACATTTAGCTGCTATTGTGTTGTAAATGTCCATGGGGACGAAACGATCGAATTTATGATCACTTCACATACTCATAATCACTGGTTTTGCTTCTTTATTTTATTTGTCAGGAGATCAAATTGTTGGTTGCACTTGTTTAAAAAATCGAAGCTTGAAATGGTAAGTGATTATGATTGTAAAAAAAAAAATAATGCAGGTATATAAAATGATGCAGATAAATAGTTTATCGAAATAAAAATTGTGTTAAGGGGCTCTTCTTAAGTTTTAATAATAACTCTTTTTTCTGCGCTCAGACAAGTTTTCGTGATTTCATTGACCCAATTAAATTTTATTGGTCAACCGAAATGAACTTTTCCTCAACATACTTAAAAAAAAAATCAAAATAAAATCTTGTTGCAAAGACTAAAAAATATTCGTTTGACTTTTGATTCTCGTCGAACTTAATATTTAACTGACCTCGTTTAATTTATATTAGTAGAGAGTAAAATTTTAAAGAACTTACTACCCACATTCCATAACACTGCCATTCGTTGGCAAAATCAAAATGTCACATATAATTAAGTTGACGTAAATTATTTTACATTCCATTATTAATTTACATTTTTCTCAACAACTCAAAACAAATTATCAATTTCGTTTGGATAACAAAAAAATAATTGTGGCAAGAATAACAATTTTACAATGAACACGTAAAACATACTCGTATATAATTACATTCGAGTTAAATTAAGGCCAGTTGTTCCATTGCGCTTTTTATATTTATAACTTAAAACAGAAAAATGAGTTGCCCTGTCTGTTTAAAATTCTACGTACGAAAATCGGGGTCATACTTTTGATGTTAACTCAGCCGATAGTAATCCACAATCGTTTTTGAGCTATGCGAGTATATACTTTACGTGCCACTGGATATGTGAAAATCATTTGCATTATAAATTTTGTACTTTAAAATATTAAAATTTGTCAATACGTTACGTATAATATACAAATTTTGTTTGTTACTATTGCCGACGTAGCTGACCGATATATAATTAAAGATGTTATTTGACTAATAAGAAAAGAAATAAATAAAAATAAATGACTCGATCTCGAACAGTAACTTATTTGAAAGTTGTTGCTATTTTTTTTGGAATGGTAGAGTATATATTTTGTAGTATTTTCTAAAATTTTTAGACAAACTCACTTAAAAAAACAACTGTTTTACGACACTGTATAATTATGTAATAACAGTAAAATGTTTCAGTGGTTAATTGTCGGCAAGACAAGTCACATGTATACATTAACGCCAGCTTTCCGAAGTCTTGTCCAATTGTCAAACTGTTTATATTCAAACAAATCTCCTGTCAATTTGATGGCAATGTCAAATCAGTACAGATTTATTGCAAACAGGCATTCTAGCAACTAAAATTATTTTAAACAACCATTAACAGGAGATTTATCGTAATTTAAATTGATGAGGAACCTTTCAGAAACCGGACGTAAGACGAATTTGATGAAAGACATGTCATGTTGTATTATCAACAACATTGCTCTACATATAAAGTTAAAAGACAAGTTTTCGTTCTTAGAATAATAAAGAGTTTGTAACCCTAGTAAAATTTTCCTCAGTTTATTTCACATTGCAGGTACGTGACTTTTAAAAAATATATACAAAGGCTTTTAGTAAGGAAGTAGGTTATTTGGAAATTCTTACACTATATTATGTTACATGAATTTGTAACTATTACACTAGAATTATATGACTTTTTATATTTTAGGTTGTTTCTTCTATGGACAATCTGTGTTCATTGGGTTAAGAGGAGGTTTAAAACTTACTGGTAATTAAGAAAAAGAAAAGTTTTGTCTATGAAATAAAATTAAAACATATCCACGTCAAATCAGAAATTTTATAAAATACACAACACGATCTCCCGTCATCAAGATTAATGGTGCGCTTTCTCTTTACATGGTAAATTTAAAAGTGATATTTTTCTTGTCACATATTTGATTTCGCTAGCATTCCACTACTTTATTGCCATTCAAATTATATAGAATGTTGACTTTTTAGTTTTTACTTTATTAAAACTTACCTTCAGAAGTTTGAAGCTCTCCTAAAAAGGGAGTTAAGCCCCCGCCCCAAATGATAGTCAAGCTATCCCCCAAATGAGAATTAAACCCCCCAAGTCATAATTATTGATCCGCCATTGACATACATTATCTGAAATCTTAGTTTACGTTTATGAAAAATGGATGCACGATTAAACAATGTAGCATAAAATAAATAACAATTCCGCCGTCACGGCCCGCATTTAAATAAATGTGGATAAAGGAGAACGATTTATCTCTCGCGCTGTTTTATCAATTGCGGTTTTTAAAAGTGAAATGAGTTATGCTCAGTTGTGTGATTAATTGAATGTTACCGTTTCTATATTATAAAAAGTAAATTATCACAACGTAGTTCGTAATAGGTAATTGCTGAAACGTCACAGACTATTACTATGTTATAAACAATCTCTAGCCACGTCTATCTGTTTGAACTCAAAAACTCACAATCAGCGAAACAGGTTTTCATACGTTATTTACCAGTAGACGAAGTGATTGAAGAGTAAGGTTCAGAGATAGGTAATGTAAAATCGTTTGTATAAATTGTCTGAAATAGGACGAAAATTGTCGAAGAAAACTTAGTAGTCTGCAATGACATTACGACAATGTTGAGATTGAATACGTTCTTCATCTTGTGCGAAGTCATTGAGGGTGAATAGCCTAAGTCTATATCTACGAGTAAGTTATTTTTGTAATAGAAATTAGCAAAACGTACAAAAGTAGGGACGCAGATGGCAAAGGAATGCAAACAAGTAACACGAGAACTGGCTCGAGAGATCCAATGTGTGCATAAGCATTTGCTATTTCAAATAAATCTTTTATCGTTATCTATAAGTAGTTTGTTGGAATATATATATTTTTTTGATATAACTGAAGGCAAACTAGTAGTAATCTAAAGTTTCGTCAAAATCCGTAATAAACAATAGAGTAACACCTATTCATGCTGATATTCTTCGGTGAGGTCGTGGTATTTCCCCGGTCGAGCCAAATAATTTACTAACTCCTACTTTAATTAGTTTGTTAGTAAGTGTATTGTTGTTAACGATACTCTTATATTATCTATACCAAAACTATAAAGAGAAAATATTTGATCAAAAACTACTCCACCGATTTTAAAAGTTCTTTCATCAGTTGAAAGGTCTTCTATCAGCGAGTAACTTAGGATATATTTTATTTTTATTTGTCTATTTATTTACACGAGCGAAGCTGGGGCGGCTGGCTCTCTAATAATTTAGATAGGCAGATATTATAATGATATTTTATGTTGAAAGTGAAATAATAGAATTAAATTCTGTACACGGGTCGAGTAATAAATTTAAACAGGTCGCCGAATTCACGTGCATTTCATGAAATTGTAACGCTCCGCCTGAAGCTTGGTATACCGAACCAACCGGATAAAATAACCAACGTAATGGAGCGAATATTGTCTGTTGTGTAGTAAAGAAATATAGTTAGTGTAATATAAATTGCACCTCAACATTATATTACAGTTTCCTTTTAGATTCTACGTATTGATTTAATAAATGAACTTTAATGGATTTAGTAATTTATTTTAATACATTTTTAAAATCCACAATTCAATATATGACTGTTATGTGTACAACAATTGTTGTTTGTAAAATATTGTATGTCATGGTTCATAAATGATATTAAGTAACGTTAAACATACCTTATGAAGAAATATACATAAACAAAAAATGGATTAACAAAATATAATAGTATTAAGTAGTAAATACAAAAATAATAATTTTGACTGAAACCTAGAATCTCTTTTAAACGACTCATTAATTCTTAGATATAAAAGGAGGATGGCATGTAAAATTAATTGTCTTTTAAATGTAACCCTGTAAATATGTTAGATAGAGCAAACTTCAGAGTCAGCGTAGCACAAAAGATTAAAAAGCTTTGGTAAGACCAAATACGCTTTGATATTTACAAAGTGAAATCTCATAGACAAAATAAACATTCGTGTCTTATATTGCTTGCTTACTTTTATTTACTCATCTCATACTATTTTTGGGAAAGCAATGTTAGTCAAAGATACTATAGGAAAAATTATATTGGTAAAAGCTATGTCAACAAGGTTATAATGATCGCATGTTTAAGTTTTTTTGCTAAAAACTTTTTTAACTAACGCCTGGGACTGTCTCAACATAATTGTAAA
This sequence comes from Papilio alexanor hazarajatica, assembly GCA_018246295.1. Taxonomy (NCBI): domain Eukaryota; kingdom Metazoa; phylum Arthropoda; class Insecta; order Lepidoptera; family Papilionidae; genus Papilio; species Papilio alexanor. The sequence goes on from DWLR01003853.1 coordinate 9,824, forward strand.
ATTTTATTTATTAGTATTCTTGAACATTAAAATGTCCAATATAAACTACAACATCTTCAATAATTATTTCACTCGGATGCATTTTAATATGCAGTTAGGGTTGTTACAAATAGACAAATAACCATGATCATATGATTATTAAAGTTTTAAGGTTTAGGTTCTAAAAAGATTATTTAAGGTTCATTTTAGGTCATCTTTTAGTTAATAGTAGTGTAATAAATCACTCACGCCTTCAGAGGAGGAGGCAAAAATTACGGATTTCATCTCGTCGGTTACTGGTAATACCATCTGTATTAATAATACAGCCTTCCTTGATCATGTCCTGTAAGTTGTTATAGGACAACACCTAACGCACCGCGCGGCGGGCCTGCCGGTCTTCATGGCCGGCGGGCGCTGGCTTCGGCCACCGTCGGGCAACCCGTAATCCGCACTGAACGGAATTGGGGGCCCCACGCACGGAGCGAGGGGCCGCGAGGAAGAAAACCTTTATAAAAAATTACCTTAATCCCAAGCTTCGTCGCCCGGTGATGGGATGAATGGCTGGTAGGAAACCAGTGGTTAGGGCGGCAAACAAAACAAAATGGATAGCACGACGATCAAAAATCTACCCGGGAGCGTACCGCTTGCGGGGAATCCCTTGGTGTATCGGACAGCCGGCACATCGGCCCCAGCATATACGGGGGGGCCAATCGGCGTATTGGTGAGGAGAAGTTAGAGTCAGAAAGAGTAGTAGTAGGGAAGTTTTGGAGAGACGAAGGAAGTGAAGGAAAGGAAGTAGAGATGGAGGTGGAAGCGACGGGGAACGAGGAAGCAGCGGAGTCCGACTGCAGCTTCGGAACCGTCGAAGGTAGATCGAGGTCGGAATCAGAAGCCTCGGCAATGATGGGAGTCAAGCGACCTCGCCTTAGCGAGAGCTCGACCGAGGAGGAAAGACCAGGAACCTCGGTTTCTGTGGGACGCCAACCTGAAAAGAAGGCCGCGAGAACCCAGACCAGGCAGAAGGCGAAGCGGGACCTCCTCAAGGAGGCTGACGTCGCCCGTGGGCGACGAGAGATGCGAACCAAGCTCCAGCCCAACCTAAGGCTCGACGAAAAGTCCGCTGCACATTTGCGGGAGCGGATACAGGAGGACTTGGACCTCATCACTAAGGTGGCAACCAAGTCGTCCAACTTGAAAGGAACCTTCGTGCGGGCCTTGAAGGATGCGTCAGCATCTATCAAGGAAGCTGTAGCAACCCTGGAGGTATGCACAGTCACCGAAGAGACACGACAACTGCAGGCAGATAACGCCCGCCTGCAGGCCGAAATGGCCAGTCTTCGGAAGGAGCTGACCGAATTACGTGGCGAAATGGAGTGTGCGCGGAAGCAAGGTTCTGCCACCTCCTCCCCGGAATTAACTGCGAAGGTTAATCAGCGTATCTCCGTAATCTCCTCTGCAGCGTAGCCTTCGCCATCGTTAGAGGAGATTTGTCGGATGGTAATGGTCCAAGATAAAATACCACTGGAAGAAATAAGGAAGAAAACAAAATTCAAAAACACTCTTTCAACTATTAGAAAATTAAAATGGAGATGGACAGGCCACATGCTACGAGAAAAAAAGGAAAAATGGACTAAAATTGTTACTGAGTGGTATCCAAGGGAGAACAAAAGAAGCAGGGGTAGACAATTTAAAAGATGGGAGGATGAATTAAAAAAAGTAGCGGGTCCAGAGTGGAACCGTATCGCAAAAGACAGAGAGAAGTGGAAAATATTAGAGGAGGCCGGGAGTATCCGCTTGCCGATGAGTAGATTACAGATACAGATTTAATTTAGATTTTAAGATACATTTATAAGTGGGGATAACACTAGTTCATCATTTTCAAAAAAAGAAAACAAATTTTAAACTTAATATCAGCAATAAAGGCGTATTTTATTAATGAATTAATTTATTTAATGGTCCAAGTGGGCGGCATGGTGAATGCCCGCTTGGCCTCGCTCGAGGGGAGACTCCTCCCCGAAAAAAGACTACGGCCGCCCCTGGCAGCCGACAAAAAACGTGACGGCCGCACATATGTGGCTACGGCATCGGGAGCAGTAGCGGCGCCAGCCCCAGGCCCCCAGAGGGCAGCCAGGGAGAAGGCGCTCCCAGTGCCAATTCAGAAGAAACCATCCCCAGATCCAGCCCAGCCGGGTCCCAGCGGGATCACGCGGCAACTGCAATCTGCGCCGTCTCAGCGCCCTCCGGGGCCCGCGCAGAGTCGGCCTCAAGCGGGAGCAAGCTGCCCGCAACAGGAGTCTTCTCCTTCCCCATCATCCGGGGGGAAAAGAAAAAGAAGAAGAAGCAGAAAAGAAAAAAGAAGAAAGATAAGCAGGCGCAGTCTGCGGCGGCATCTTCGAGCTGGACAAAGGTGGGTCCAAGCCCCAAGATAAGACCCGAAGGGAAAACTTCACACTTCCCGGTCGTCGGCGGTGGTTTTGGCAAGGCCTGTGACTGCTCTGCGGCGCTTCGCTGCGTGGTGTGTGCGGCGGCTGGCGTACCAGCAGACCATCGTGTGGGTAGCAAGGCCTGCGCCTCCCCCCAAAGGGAAAAAAGAAGAAAGGAGGAAGGGATGACCCGGGCCAGGTGGTCGGGCCGTCAGTCGGAAACACAGCGTGGGGCAGAGGAGCTTCTAATGGTCGAAGGATAGGGACGGACCTGAACCTCCTCCAGGCGAACGTCAATCACTGCGCCAGAGCTCAGGGACAGCGTCCCTCAGCTGGTGATCTTCTAGCATACCTGACTCATCAATGGGCAGAGGCAAAAGAGGGCAAGGGGGAGGCCTTGGCAGATAGTTTAGACGTAGCCAAAGCCTTTGATCGGGTGTGCACTTCTCTCGAAATTACCTTCCTACGGGCTGCCTGAGAAATTGTGCGACTGAATTTCCTAGCTTCCTAGAGGGTCGTGGCATTAACGTCGTTGTCGACGGTGTATGCTCGGACCCCAAACCTATTAATGCCGGTGTGCCATAGGGCTGTATACTGTCTCCCACCCTGTTTCTTCTGCATATCAATGACATGTTGCAAATAAGCAACATCCATTGTTATGCAGACGAT
>DWLR01003854.1:0-12892 GCA_018246295.1 Papilio alexanor hazarajatica
GAGCACTAACTTTTGGAGTTTTATTCAATATTGTAATTTTTTCAAGGTGGTCTCAAACTTTTGGCCGGCAGTGTATTACAACGCCTTCATTCGTTGTTTTGAATTCTATAGCATTCATAAATCCCTGTATTAGTTTTTTAAATTATTTTCCATGTACAGACACCATTCATCAGTTACATTATTATTGTATGTATAGATATAGATGTAGTAAATGAAACAGATTTAAGATCTTTCCTCTCCATATAAAGTAGATGTAATTAAGAGTGCTGCAATTCCAAAGTCAGTAACTCAATTGCAAGCATATATGGGATTACTATTTAGTAAGAACGGTAAAAAGTCACCATAATAATATTATTATGGTAATTTATTGCACAGACTTTCAGATCAGTTAGGTCCTTTAAGTCTACTCATAAAAATTAACTGTAAGTCTATATGGACAGATGAGTGTAACCATGTGTTTGATTTTTTTAGATTGTTAGAAAATAATTTATATAAATATACTAAATTTATATAATATACATAAAAACTTATATGGGCGTAAATTTGTATTTATTATTGACCATCAGCCGCATTAATATTTATATTTGATCTGTTTTCCAAAAAAAAGATTCCAGTTACTGCTAATTCCAGCAGTAACTGGAATCTCCAGCAATAGGCATTATTGCTAAAGGGTGGCTCAATAAGAGTGCACTTTTTAGAATTGGAATATTTTTTTTCATGCAAGTGGCAACTCTGAAATTTGACAGCTGTTACCTCTGTTTATTCCGATTATTAAAAATGGAGCGCTTTTCGACAAAAATGGGGAAAGTTACGCTGAAACCGCTCGCAAACTTCGCTAAATTTTCAGCCGAGAAAGTGCACCTAATGTGTCAACCTCTCGAAGAGTGGTCAAAAAATTTGAAGAAACTGGGTCAATTATGGATAATAAGAATCCTTTGCGTCAACGTACCGGTCGGTCTCTTGAAAACATTGCTGCTGAAAACGACAGTGTCGCCGAAAATCCGAAAACATCAATTCGACATCGTTCTCAACAACTTCAAATTTTACGAAGCACTACGCAGCAAATTTTGACTAAAGACCTCCACCTTCATGCGTACAAGATTCAAATAACGCAGAAGCTCAAACCAGCAGACCACGGAAAGCGCCGGCAATTGTGTGACAAATAGGTAATGGAGCAAAGTGAAGTCAATGCCAATTTTTCGAAAAAAGTCATTTTCTCCGATGAAGCGCATAATGGTTTCCTGAATGCACAAAATTGTCGAATTTGGGACTCAGAAAGTCCTCGTGCAATCCATGAGAAACAAATGCATCCACAAGGAGTAACTGTCTGGTGCGGATTTTGGTCAGGCGGCGTGATTGGACCTTACTTTTTGAAAATGAGGCGGAAATTGCAGTGACTGTGAATGGCATTCATTACAGGAATATGATAACGGACTTCTTGTGGCCTCAACTGGACTGCATGAATCTGGACAACATGTGGTTTCAGCAGGACGGCGCAACTTGCCACACCGCGCATGAATCAATCGACTTATTGCAGCAACGATTTTCAGAACACATTATCTCACGAAATTCTGATGTCAACTGGCCACCAAGTTCGTGTGATTTAACGCCGTGCGATTTTTTTCTTTGGGGTTTTGTGAAAACAATTGCTGAGCTCAAATCGGAAATCCAACGTGTCATTGGTGAGATACAGCCACATCTCTGTGCAAAAGTCATGGAAAATTTCATGAAAAGAGTAATGGCCTGTCATCGGAGCCGTGGCGGTCATTTTCCGGATATTTTATTCCATACTTAATCGGAACATGTCTTCTTTACAATACAATAAAAATATCACAAATCTGTCATAAAATACTTGTTTTTATTTTAAAATGACAAAGTGTACTCTTACTGAGACACCCTATATCATGACATACGTACACAATCATATATAGAAAATATAGTTTATTAGGAAACGCAGTTGCATTGTCTAGATTGTCATTACCAGTGGAAACAAATGTGCGTGTCTTTATAAAACACCTTGTAACTGAGGAAAAAATATCAATAGATTTTAGAGAAATTTAAAGTAGTACATTGAAGTATTCAATTTTTAGTAAAGTTTATGAATATGTTACCACTGGCTGGCCAGAAAGGGTTACAGAAGTGTATTTGAAACCGTACTTTTCAAAAAGAGCAAAATTATGTATGGTGCCCACTATTCTAAGCAGACGAAGTCACGGGCAAAAGCTAGTTATAATTTTTCATAAAAATTTAAATAAATTTGACCAAAATCCACTGGAAAATGTTTGTAAATGCAACTACCCAAAAGCGATGTTTGTGAAAATAATTTTTATTATTATAAAAATGAAATTAAATCAGTATATTGAATTTTGTTTAGCGTATGTATTTCCGTTTCTGTAAAGACCACCGGAGGACGGGCAGCAGCGTCCTTTTCTTAGTACAATGGAACATAATGCGATTGCCAACACGCCTGCCAAACGTGACGGTTATGGGCACATTTGCCCTCAATGGCGCGATCAATGGAGGAGGTCTAAGTCCAGCAATGGACGATCATAGGCTGCGATGGATGTATTTACGTTGCATTAAAAACAAGAACTCATACTTAAGAAAACGTTCTTAAAAGCGCCTGTAAAAATCAAAGAGCATTTCTGAGAGTTTGAAAATTTAATAATGTGTTCAAGGTAATTCAAGGGTGATATTATTATGATGAGCATAGTTAATACAAATACTAAAGACTTGAAATTCTAAATGGAACATTATTTAAAATCTTTATTCGGTGCCAATTTGTTTAAAATCGTTGTCTTTGACTACATCGTATTCTTAATCTTAAGTGAATTCTTGTACGATTTTTCGAGAAGTATTATTATACAATAACATTCAATTTACGCCGGGCATTTTAATATAAGCACGTTATACCGTGGCTTTGACCGACTTCAAATTTGAAAGTGGGTTTTTGTCTTCGTTTTGGTGAGGTCTGACGTAACACGATCCTGAATGCATTGTGCGAAACGATCGTCCAAACATAGCTCGCGTAATATATTACATATATACATGTAATCGTGCTCTACTGACATAGTGTCACGACGTTATACCAGAGGTTACTTTTTTTATTGCACAAGGAGGCATACATCTCCTAATTACGACCTATCCGTTTTTCAAATTAGTATTTCTCCATATAAATAATTATTACTCTAGTGAAAACAGACACGAACTAACTGTCGAACCATGTTTTATTGGCTTAAATTATCCCCATTGACATTTTAAGTTATTTTTAGTGTTTTGATAGAGAAGCGAAGATGGACAAAATGTATTCTTATGATATGGACGAGTTGTATCAGTAATAAGTCCATTTCTTGAGTAATATTTAACATTGTTTTCCTTTAAAAATATGTTACAACTCAAGCAAACCATTTTTCTTACAGAATGTTTTATAATAAATATATATGAAACCAGTAAACCATGAATAAGATATATTTTAGGATTATGGGAAAAATTAGGTATCCTGAATGGCAAAGGCTGTAAGTTGAAAAAATATTGAATTAAAAATATTATTTGAATTTTTCTTTTGAATTTTAAAACAATAAGATTCTTTTGAAATTCAATTTGTTATTTTCATCGTATTATTGAACAAAGCTTTTAAAGCATTCATTTCGATGCGAAAGTAACAGTTGTTTTCAAGTTCTGACAACAAGTACTTACTTGTACCTACTCTTAGCAGGTGGGCGTTGTATCACAGCGAAAGCCAGACCCGTTTGTAGAGGAGTTCACTTCCGTAAAAAGAACGCTAACCATAAATTTTAAATTGCGTGGGCTTATTCCAAAGTTACATTTTAGTTTATGGTTTATATAGAAGAAAGTGACAAATGAGCAAAATGTTCACCTGATATGGAGCGACCACTACCCATTAGCATCTCCAACAAGCTAATGTGTTGCAGATGCGTTGCTTAAATTTAATGGACATGTAGAAGATCTACAGAAAATGGATATTTCCTATTTCTAACCATCTCTTCTCCCGTCAGATCCTCTAACCCTTTCGACCCATATCTAACAAAAAAGCGAAGGGGACTAGGATTAAGTCTCTGGTACCTCACTCCTCAGGTGTAATGCACACCTCGCCTCACCTTCTGTCAGGTCGTGTTATTTCAACGGTCGAGCCGATTAGTGCAACAGAGGCACGAATTTATTTTATATATCTAGATAAATATTAATATATAGTTTAAATATTGAATTCAAAGATTTTTTGTAGAAAGATTTATGTTAGATGTTAATGTTAAGATTTAAGTTAGATGTTAATGTTAAGTGACCACCATTCCTCATGGACTTCCATGACAGTCAGATGAGTTGTCGGCGTCAATGTTTCTATCCAATTATGATGTGGGTACCTTCAAGAGAAGAGTAAACAGGCTGTTACTAAACTATTGCTTCTAATCTTTCGACCGCATCGCCATTTCAGGTAGGAGCGCCACCAGGTGCTAGTTTATTCGTTATAAATCCTGTTTTAAACATAAATAAAAGAAATAAACGATCACGTACCTTCTGAAACATTTCTTACAATTTTCTTAAATATTATCTTCAGTTTTAACCGTTTCTAACATATTTTATTACACACATAGCTAGTCCTATTGATATGCGAGGCCTAATTTTAGTCCTCTTCCTTTATTTGAAAAAGGTGGGAATGGGAAGAGGATTTGACAGAGAAGGGGATAGATAGAAGAAGGAAATGTCCATTTTTCTGTCTAGTTGCAGACGCGTTGTCTACCTTCAATAAAAGGTAGACAACGCGTCTGCAACTAGCAAATGGTTGTTTCAGATGTCCATAGATCGCAGTCACTTACGTGACCGAGACTTCGGTGCCGGAGACCTAATTTTAGTTTCCTTCTCACCCTTTACTTATTAGATATAGGTCGGAAGGGCAAAGATGGTTAGGAAAAGAAAATATCCTTTTTCTGTTGATCTTGTCCACTGTCCATTAAATGCGGGCAACGCAACTGCAACTCATTATCTTGTCGCAGATCTGGGAATTCAGTAACAGCATTTGTAAAGTGATATTAATTTTCATTACGATTCAGAACCGGATAGACAATGAAAGTTTGAACCTATGTCCGTTTATACTTTTCTTATTCCACACGTTTCAATCTATTTCGAATCGAAAAGCTACACACATAATTACACTATACAAATTCATCAGCATTGTTCATATGCAGTCTGTAACGTCGACCTACAAATTCCATCTATAGACTCTGTTGACAATTATCAACCGGAGATTGGTATCCGTCGAGACAGTAAAACGGTCCGGTTTCTGACAACCCTGTCAGAAACGCGAGTGATCCGAGTGGACACCGGTTTAATTCCTACGCAGCAAGCACTTCCTGACGCGGCATCGTGTTGACAAGGCAACTTACGCAACTTGAACTAAAGCGAATGAACTTATGTATATCAACAAGTATTAGCTTAAATTTCAGTGAAAGTATCGCAGCGAGCAGTTTGTCTTTTGTTAACTGATATATATTATATTCGCAACTACCACAGTTAATATGATGATATGATGGCAGATACCGAATGAATAGTTTGGCCCTCTTGGATACCCTCGAATCGGGATGCCATTAATAAAAGCGCAAACCGAAGTCTTGAGTCAGGTTACTGTAGAGAGCGTTCGACGAGATCACTAAAAGTTTGACTGCCTCCCACTTCGGTAACAAATGTTAGGTAACGAACCGAGGGTTCGAAAACTCTCCTCTTTCCGCCCCAAGGAGTCCCGAGCTTAGCAATTCTAAAAGAAGCCTAAGTGAAGAATTATCTACGATATGAACTGATTTGAAACCCGATGTATCTCTGAATCTCTCTCTAATATATTGTTACCAAGTAACATGTCAGTTACAATAAAAATGACTTTTAATGAGTATTTCTGTTACACTTCGACATTTTGTGAGGTCCTGATACTTCACGATAAAAATACGTTTATAAAAAAAATACCGATCGTCAATGACTACGTACAAATAAATTGAATCAAAATGGAATTACTCTTTTTACTTTGGTATTTTAAAATGTCACGTTGATTTCATGATTCAAAAATGAAATTCGCTCCAATACCGCTTGATACATTGTGCCCGAAAATTTGCAAACTGAATATTTATTGTTTTTATCTTGGGTTTCAAGATAAATGTATCAAGTTTACAAATCTTTAAAGGTCCTCGTGAAATGAAAATAGAATTATCTTATAGTATAGGATCGGGTGACGCTGATTACGACAAAAACTAGTCTGCAATTTTGTCGCTTTGGAACCCTTTGAAGTCGTTCGCGAAAAGAAATTAAAGGGAATCGGGATTCCTAATAACAAGCGTTGTTTTTGCTTATTTTATTAATACTTGCGAAAAAAAATGGTGATTATAGTTAGGATTTATTCTAAAGACTATTGTAAGTTGATGTAAATCACTTTCTTAAAGACCTCGAAGAATCATTTTATAATATAATCACTAAAGCGTTGCAAAGCCGTTAAGTTTGCCAATAATTAGGGTATTTATGTGCGTAATAAAACAAAAAACATAACTTACGGATGATGTTGATTAACGGTAACGGTAATTATGATTTGAAAACGTTAATAAACTTATATTTTGTCACCTTAAGAAGTTTGCGCGATTTTTGACCTAAGAAGAGAGAGAGTGACAAAACAAATTTATGTTGCAAAAGTGAGTGGCAGTGTTGTTACGGAAAGTCCCAGAAAGAAATATATTGATCAAATTAGTGACATCTGACTAAAGAGAAGCGATGCAAGTTGCATCCGTAACCGACGAGCTGTATGCGTAGATATGAATGTAGTTTTAGAAGAAGCGAGAGCGGCTCAAGGTGTGCTCCGTCCGTATGTGTTGATACAAAACCTCGCTTATACGGCCTGTGTTGCATTTCGAACCCTTGTAGATGTTATTGTTACGAAAACGAATCCCACGCGTTGCTCTATTTCGACTATAGCTAGGCAATCAGTAGAATACACTTTGTCCTTCACATTTGTGGGGTTTCACGAAAAAGTCTAGCAGCGTGGGGTCTGTCTGGCGAGTTAGAGTACATGCTCGTGTTTCCCAATTTATGAGGGGTTGGAACAAAAACACGAAATAGTCTTCAAGTTTTGAAATGTAATTCATGTTAATGAAGACTTTATGATATAACTTGTCATTGACGCCATATTTTTTTCTGTCTTTTTAAGACCCGATTTCTTAAAGCGGTGTTATTTGCTTGTATTGAAATTGCAAATCCTTTTAAATATTGTTAAACTAGGTAAAAAACAGTAATATCTTCTAATAAAATAATCTATACAAATTCCGTTTCGTTGACGTGACAGGTTAACTTTTATAAATATTTATTTTCATGGGGAATTATGTTTAGTTTTATAATTATAATATTCGGGGACATTATTCACACATGGCCATCTGATCCCAAACTAAACAGAGCTTGTGCTATGGAAACCAAATAACTGTTATACTAAATATCTTAATACTTTTCTTTTGTAAATACATACATATATAGATATTTACAGCCAGACAAGACAGACATGTTCATGCATACAAAATGTTTGTCCTGGGTGGGAATCGAACCCTCGACCTGCAGCGTGAGAAGGAAGTATCTTACCACGGCGCCAACCGGTCAGTCTAGTCTTAGAATATAAATTTCATTTTACACATATTATCAAATAAATATATGAAAGATTACATAAAATTTGGCTTTCTTATATTGTATATAACGATAACAAGTTGATAATAATGTTGGTAAACGGAGTCATATTCCAATGCGGAGATGGTGAGACTGCAAATTTCAATTATGCAAGCTTCGTTGGTAGTTTGCATTCATTTGCACCTGGAAGGCTCTGAAAGTTATAGGTATTTGTACTGAGCCTAATATTGCAGAGAAACTACACTTTCATTTTCATTTCATGATTTGTTGCTTACACAAAAGTTTATTTTGCTTTCATGTTACAGTGCATACGACTAAGCATTCCGTTATAGATTTTAAGATTTTAGATAGCCTTTGATTACAATTGGTAGCGTAGTAGTAGTGTAAACTTTGAGAGCCATACTGAAATAATACTAGTGCTTATTATTTATAACTATTAATCCATTACTAATATTATCTTGGGTTTATTAACCCGTGCGATATTTGGATCATTAACTTTACATCAATTCCACAATAAGATGTTGTAATAATTGGTTGGTAGAGGAATAAATGCTTAAATAAACGTCTACATTTAAAATGCATAAAGAATTATCAAACGTTATTTCCTTGTAATCTTTCTGGGCTAATATCGTATGGTATATATCAGTTTAGCATAGAATTAAGTAATCGGCACCGCAGCAATTCAATCTGCATCTATGGGGCGCCGTAAATACTCTCACACACCATTTCCGTCGACAAAATCCTGTCCATCTCTAGAGAAGACAAATTTTCTCATACCTCGTACATGCTTTATTATAAATTTTTAAATTGTGTAACAAAATCAAAAACAACTACAAATTATAATACAACAATACTACTACAAAATGTAATTATAATTAATTTAAATTTATTCATTCATTAATTTATAACCACGGTACATCACATTACAAATCCATTAAATCAAACAGGGTTTGTCTTAAATCTACCAATATTTTTCAGTGTCCACCTCCTCCACCTCAGCCTATGATTGTCCACTGCTGGACATAGGCCTCCCTATTGATAGCATCATTGGGGGGAAATGTGGCGAAAAACAGGCGGGTTGGCAATCGCAGTATGTTATGTATGTTATGCTAAGAAAAGGACACTACCTGTCATCCAGACTCTAGACAGACATGTTCATGCTAACAAATTTTTGCCTTTGTGGAAATCGAACCTACGTCCTGCGGCGTGAAGGGAAGTATCTTACCACTGCGCCAACAGGTCAGTCTTTTTCAGTATATCTTCGGAAACCTAGGTAATTGCTAATCAAAATTAAATAGAACCCGCTTGCGAATGTCTCCTTTCCAACAAAAAGTATTTTTTTTAAATATTTGTTCATAAATATCAAAGCGCTGAGGTAACAAACAAAAAATATACTAGTGAATTGAGAACTTTCTTTTCTTAAATCGTCCATAATAGTCTGTCCATGCCCCAGTAATTGCCCATGACGTCACATTCGTCTTTGTATCGCAGTAAAACAGTCTCTACTAAGCATGCAGTTTTTACTACACCGTGTAAGTCTGTAATTTCTAATCTTCTCTCGCCATCGCAAGATTAGGACCTGATCGCTTTTATGCGTCCTAAGTATAGAATTAGAGTGCGATATCAGTCCGCGTCAACTAGTATTCATATAATTTTAAAATATGCGATAAGTTATTGTACCACTTAAAATAACGCTCATATACATTGACCCATTACACAACTTTACCGCTTTGTATGTTGGTCAACAGAAACGACCGGATGTTGTCAGTATAAGACAATAAGCAGCGAATTAATTTCGTTTGCAGCTCTAAATGACTGGTGAATTCAAAACAAGCATTCATTATGTAACTACGACCATTTTCATTGGTAATGGATATGATACAAGCGTAAGTTTAAATTTAAGATTGTTGCTCCATAATCACGCTTTGTTTATTAGTAGAGGAAGGGCTAGATTATTGTAATACCACTTATAGTTATTATAAGGAAAAGGTTTAAGAGATATTCCGATCTGGGTTCTTCGCATTATTTTCAAACAACAGTCTGGTATAGAATGGTGTACTTGACAAAAGAAAAGGTAATTAAAAAGCTTTTTTGATATCAGAAACGGTCTGCAAACTTCGGGAACATAATAAATCGTTCATAGATCGTAATTAGATCATACTGGAATTAAATGGACTTTCTCTTCTGTCGTGATATGGACTTACTTCAAAGTGCCATCTCGACGAACCTTGATCCAGGTTACTCCATAGAGCTTACGGCCAAGCGAACTTGATCACTTCCTGAGTCGAGGTTCCCAAGGAAATCCTCTTGCTTAGTCACTCTTAAAGAGGTTTACGTTAATCGCGTATGTTTAAGTGACTATACAAGAACATAAAAAATGCATGAATTTTCACAAATAATTATTAACTCTTTGAGTGCTATTCAGCACTCAAAGGGTTTCGAGTATTCACTCGTGGTCTATGAGACGATCGCCGGGGACTGGATACTTTTTCGCGCAGTATGGATCTCATTGACGGTGTTTAACACATTATAATATGGTATACAATCTATAGTGATAAAAATCTGCTGAGCGCGTATTTGCGTCCATAATCTATATCGATAGCTTTCACTGGACGCATATATGCGCCCATAGCACTCAAAGGGTAAAAATTCTTATTCTTGTTCTTAAAATTATAGTTCTAGTTTATATCAATGACAGAGTTTGATAAGAGACATACGGAAGTTATTAATCGATTACCACACTCATTACGTAAGGCGACCGCAATACGTACATACAGACAAACGTACCTACATACATACAGCACCGTTATCAAAGGGCGGTTAGTCACAGCAATTGAAAGAGAAATCGTTACGTATACGATTAAACAAAAATCTTTAACTCTAATAAATAATTTATAGACCATATACCGTAATTGTATGTAATATTGATAGGTATTTATAATGAGAAAGACTATGAAATTGAAAAAATAATGTATTATGAATGATAGCAATATGCAATACATATTTCACTACACTTACATAATTATTACGTGGAAAGTAGTCAACCACATGTACGTACCTATGTTTGCTTTTAAATTACCTATTTGTTTCCAACCACATAATATAAATTTTACACTAACGAAGCATGGGCTCAAGTATAATGCTAAAAAAGTGAGGTGATGGTTTTCACGGCTGGTACTAAATGTTTCCAAAAAGTACCACCAGTGTTACTGACCGGCGCTCCCCTTAAAGAGGTTGAGCATGTACCTTGGACATTGGGTTACGTCAAACCAGAGTGAAGATTTGGACATTGAGGGAGAGCGTAGGCAGCTGTCTGTTCGCTGTAATATGGTGGCGCGCAGGTTTGCACGATATACGTTTGAGGTGAAAATAACGCTCTTTAGAACGTACTGCCAATCTTTTTACACATGCAATCTGTACGCCGCCTTCGCGCAGTCTGCGTATGCAACATAATAATGACCTCAGATCAATGTCGGGCTTACCACGGTTTTATAGTGCTTCAGCGATGTTTGCTGAAGAAAAGTTATTGACTTTTCCACCATAAAGCGTCAAAGAATTGCGATGTTACTTGCGCGTGTTCGTTTAACGGAAAATTCTCTCCTGAGTGTTTTAGCAGCCAGATAGTATAGTCTGTAATAGTATTGCGCCATTGCAATCAGTCACATTGTAAAATGTGAATCCCGTCTGGCTAAACAATGTGTAAATTTGGAATGATCGTAGTTTTAGTTTATGTTTATGTTAATCAGTTTTCATTTAAATTACTAAATCCAGTTTTAAGATTTATTATTACTAACACGTATGGATTATAATAAAAGAAGTCTGCTAAATAAATTATTACTTCTATTATTCATTATTATTAAATATATAGAGAGTCAAATGAAAATCGGTGCCGACATGATGATAAAATGGAATAGTGAACAAAGTAATACCAATCAAAGTGATTATTCTGCGAAGTCGTGGTATTCGGCTAATTAAAAGTTTAAAACTGGATTGTAGCAAAAGTGCACGTTGATTTTATCCGACTTCAAAAAAAGAAAGTTCTCAATTCGGTTGTATTTCTTTTTATTTATTTTTAATGTGTTGTTACTGAAGAACTTTGTCATTTATGAACCGAATTCATTTTGTTTTTCTTTTGTTCCAAAGGGATAATTGCGAAATTCGAAAGTGAGTCTCCCAAGTGGGTTTCCCAATTAATATCATTTAATTCTGTGTTCCAAAGATATACCGAAAATTGACATATTGGCAGACTTAAGACAAGCCATGTTTGGAATTAATATATATGTGATTAGAAGTGGCGTAGCTATAAATGACAAATAAAACTAAGTGTTGCCCGCGGCTTCTCAGGCGTCGTTTCTTATTTTCCTAGCTGATTTTGTCTTTTATAATTTTATTCCGCGTACATTAAGTTCGATGTAACAATAGCATAATGATGGTTATTTGATTCTGCTTTTATTAATTTCGATAACAGATAACATGTGTCAAAAATGAGTTGTTATTTTCAACAATACAATGGCAACTGATAGTGTAAATGAAGCTTTTTATAATTCTTATTCCTAAAAACGAATGAATTAAGAATTCACTTTGAAGTCAGTTTTGTTTTTGTTAAAAAAAAAGTTAGAAGATTATGTAATAGTGCTGTCGAATGAGGACATCTTAAAAAAATCCACCAGATAAATATAACAGATCGTTGTCTACGTTCAGCGTGGTCGTCGGATAGGCAAAATGATGACGCAATAAAAGTAAAAAACATGAAAGTTAAATTCGTATCTCATTTTTTGTTGTCCTATATGACTCATGATTGACCGTCTCGGATTTGTCATCTAAATATGCATGTCTTGTTTTTTGTAATACGATCTGGTAGTCTATACAATTTAGGTACATAGGGGGTTAGTTGGTTAGTTGTGTTGGTATCCAGAAGAAAATGTGTGCGTGATGTTTATCAAAAACTAGGGATTAGCCTAAACGTGTTTACAGTAAGTACGTTGGTAGTGGCACGTGGTGATATTTCGTGGGCATTACTAAGTTGGGAGGCAATTGAGCTCTTACATCGCAGTATAAATATTCATGTGCGTAACAGCGTACTTAACATACTAGGGGTGATCCAAAAGTAATGATAATCGGTTACTTCAGGTCCGCATAAAAATCAAAAAAAAAAAATTTTTGCTTGCTTATATACTCACTACGTCAGCCTAAAAAAATCATATAAATAGATCACGATTTCCGGGAGATACAT